>NNCF01143861.1:0-17388 GCA_002313205.1 Laupala kohalensis
CACTACAATGAAAGTTGGGATCTAAATACAACTACTGATCACAAAAAACTCGAAAAAATAAAATAATTAGAAAGATTAAACTGAAAAGTAGATAGATCTCATTCACAACCGCAGCTAACGCCAGGAGCAGGCTAGCCAATCCGAGTACTATTACATTACGAGTTGTTTTCACTGCTTCCCAATACGATTACAAGGTCGCGTACACCTGTCCATTGACTAAATGTTGTAACGTAATCTCGATAAATGTGCTTGAAGTGCAGATGACACAGATCGGACAACCGTTTTTTATGTCTCACTAGTGATCGAACTACCATATTGTTGAATTGTCTGTCAATGAAACTAACAATGATTCGACCTTAACACTGTCTCCTGAAGTTGTGGAGAGCTGAAGTCTGTAAGTGACAAATTCACAAGTCTCGAAATCTTAAAGTCACAAATTCTCAACAGTCGCTGAGCATGTTACATCTCTAAGTACGTAAATGATCGCGTAAGTCACCAAGTCTACGAGAGCATTTATACATTTTTTTAATCCCCCCACTTCTAACACTATGGCAACGCCTTCGATAACGTCATTACTGCACCGCCAATCAATGATAGTTGTTCTGTTCTACATCATCCGTCGATGTCCATTGTTATTGGTTCTTAAGCCACGCACTAGATAAACTCATCACTATAAAGAGGAATAGGTAGAGACATAGGATTTTGAAGAAGAAACACGAGAGGAACTAACACGGGAATAATTAAGAAGTTACAAAAGAGGCAAAAAACCTAGTTATGATAACATCTCACATGAGATTATTCAGAATAGAAGAGATTATCAGCAGCGGCTTGAACAGAATGATCGAAGTGTAAGTTAAAAATTTTTTGTTAAAGTTAATTTTTACACGTGGAAAAAAATCAAAACAAAACATTTACTAGAATTTCATTGGAAATACTGATTTTTAAAAATAGATTTTTAGAGCCTTCGATAGCGTCATTACTGCACCGCTAATCAATGATTGTTGATCTGTTCTACGACATCCGACGATGTCCATTGTTATTGGTTCTTAGTTCTTCAGCCACACTGTAAATCAATCACATCGGCTTCCGGTGACCTCAATTTTTGTCATGTGTTGTCTTCTTCACAAAGAAGGGTGAACATGAGACTTTCTGAGGTCTCCCTTCACTTAGGGATTGAGGTTATTATGTATTTCTGAAAAGGTCGATTGTCTCTCTTTGCTTATTCTTGGCCCGACGAAATGCAGACTCGCGCTCAGTCCCGTCTGTTACAACTTGTGAACCGATCATAAATTCTTCTAAAAATCCGATCACCAAGCTTTTTCTTTATTTCTGAAGATGAAGATTTCCAGATGTCGCCAAATGAGTACCAGACTATCAATTTTTTCAAAGAAAATTAACACAAGATCCGTTCTCTGGGCATACAAGATTGATTTCGAACCCACGTGAAAGTTTCAGCGACATTTTTGTTGCAGCTTTCTTTGTAACGTTCGTGTGGGACTGTTAGTCGAGGTTAAGTACGCGTTGTATGTTACGTATGTATTAAAGAACATAGTATTTACTATAGTACCTAGTTATTAGTATTTATTATGATTCATGTAAACACGTTTATTTTAGATTTTATTTTATTAAATAAATATTCACGTTAATTATGAGTGTAGATTAAAAGATTAAATACACTTTTCGTCCCATCTTCGAACAAATACGTTCGATCAAATTAATGAAAGTTCACGAAAATAACTGAAGACTGAAGTCACGTAATGTATGTTCCGGAGTATTTTTGTTGTGTCAGTTTAGTGCTTTTGTGAATTCTCTGGTACGAGGAATTATTTTTTTAATAGAATGAATAAAATTATTCTTCAGTTAGTATGATAATCATGTCTATCGATTATTTTCGTTGAATTTTTCTTTTTTATCAATGTTATCTCTTATTTATTTTTATATAATTCTCACTTAATGAACTTTTTTCATATTTGTCAGTTAGTAATAGAATATATCTATGATCGAGTTAATTTCTGCGATGGCAATGATGTAGGCATCAAGTAAGATAAATTGAACCCAAAGTTTTCAATTAATTGTTAAATAATGTGAGAAAGCAGTACGTATGAACAAGCAGGCAGAATATCGCATTGACAAAAATGAAAAAAAAAATGTTCCTACGAGAGGACATGCACCTTTGGATTTGGCGTGAGGACTCGAGGGTGCTAGGAGCAGACACTTGCGCCACGCAGCCAATGTTTCGTTAGTATATAGTCCTCCAGTTAGCGATGCATAAAGCATATTGTATCTCAGAACAAATTTTGAAGCTGGAATGTAAATTTCTCTGCCGTACCGTGCTACACAAGCGGGCGCCAATGGGAAGCGGGCTGCGACTACGAGCGGCGGGAATGTGGCCGCTTATAATCTGCGCCGCGCACAGTGGGAAGGCAGATCACAACCGAGGCGCTTCAGTGACGGAGCCAGATCACGCCGGAACTTACGTCACGACACAACCGACGGAACGTTGACCCGGCGCTACTTCGGCAATTGTTCAATGGTTATATGGAACTTCGACCATTGCCTATTGTATTCTGGAATTTGTTTGTGTATGGCTATTGGTAATTAAAAGTTATTTTGTTACTAACAAGTGGTAATTATTCACGACGTAACAATTGTCGACGCGGATAACCAGCAACATGTCCGACGTGGAAATATTGGTGCAAGGTCTCGTAGCCATGCAACAACAGCAACTACAACAGGAGCGACAACACCAACAACTGCAGCTACTCCAGGAACGAACGCTGCAAGTCCTGATGACTGTAGCAACTGTGAGTACTAAGGCATCGCTGCCATTATCGCCACCCCTCGCTCCGCGTTTCGAGTTTCGAGTAGATCACAAAAAGTGGGATAAGTATGCCGCTAGATTAGAACAACACTTCAAATGTTAAAACGTCGTACAGGACTGTTTGAAGCGCGCTATGTTCTTAAGCACAACGGGAAGTCATGTCTGCCAGGTCCTCAGGACAATTTGTAAAAAGCAAAACTCAAGAATTCTTTGTTATGTTTCTAGAAGTAACCCTATTTTATGGATAAGGGTCTGAGTTTCCTCCGTCATCTTGAGTTTCCTCTGTCAATCGCTGCAAGTTGTTTGGAGAAGGTCTACCAGGTACTCATTTTTCGATCCTACTCTGAAATGGAGAACGCGCTCCCCGAGTAGCCACAGGCTGAGCAACATGACTTAGTTTACTTTGACTTCTTGTGATTCTTCTCATCGTGTCCCCACGAGCAGCTAGGGATCATGGGTCAGGAGTAACAGTGACTTGACGGTTTCATAAAACTGAAGGTCGCCAGGTGTCAGGAGTGCTTCGTTTGCGTCTGAGTAACCGAGGGCCCTTCTATTCCCTGCGCACGATAACATCCACCTCGAAATTGGGGAACTTTTTCGAGGTTTACTTCTCTAGATCCGCCGAGTTCCGCGTAAAAGTGTAGGATGTGGTTCCTGACCATGCACGTGGGGCCAATTGCATTCTCTCAATTATATGAAATGTTGCCGTACATAGAAATATATATATATATATAAAACTGTTATTGTGAACTTAGTTACGACAAGCACACGTGTTGTATGCGCTCTTCATATAGAATCCTAAAATAGTTATTTGATTACAAATTCTGTACGATAAAAGTATGTAGTAAGATTCCATATGATGTACTGACTAGACTAGTGAAAGTTTGGTGAATTTAGCCCTCTCGGGGCCGAATTACGAGCTGAAATATGTGCGTAAAGTATCTGGTTGGAAATTATGTGACATTAGTCCAATTTCCTCTTAAAATGCTACCAATATTATATTTAAAGTGCTACCAATTTTATAATTAAAGTGCTACCAAATGATATTTCAAAAGAGCAAAACTATTCAGAATTAAGTAATTGCACGTTGATGGGAAGGTTAACACAACATTTTATTGTTGCACAATCCCAAGTTGCCGCAGCAACGTTTAAATTTTTTTCCTGCACGAAGAAGTCTAACCAGTCATACCAATGTGAGATCACGGAATTACGAAAAATATCTAGATTTGATTTTACGTGTGCAAACGGGAAATGTAACCTTATCGTATGCGGACTCGTTAATTAGGGATATGTTTATCAACCACACGGGAGATTTGAAGGTTCGTGTTGAAGCACTGACGTAAAGTAATCCCTCGCGGGAGGAAGTTACCCGCATCGCGGAAAGTTATGAGATCTAGTACCAATATCAAGGATGATAAAAAGGGGACACTTAATGCGACGTGCAGATTTTACTTCATACTACATGACAGACAGCAATGTCGCTGGCGTTCAGCAACCTGTTTTCGGTGCTGTAAAGAAGGGCGCATCCTCGAAGTGTGTAAGAAAGCCTTTTAATTCACTAGCCCGAATAAAATGGAGGTTGACAGAATCGCTAGAATCAAAACTAAGAAAAGTTATGACTCAGAATCAAGCAGTACTATTTCGCAGGTACACGCGGTGCTCACAGGGGATTCCATAAGCAAAATCATGATCACTTTACAGGTGGCATCAAGAGCATTTTGAGTTTTTGGTGGATTCTTACGTCACAGTATCATAGATAAAATTGTCTATTTATTAGACAATCGGGTCCCCGCTGTGTCAGTACAGCGCAAGGAAACTATACTCTTTTGATAATAAGCGCATTCAAGTTAAGGGAACGTTACCCTAGTCAGTAAAATACTGAGGGAGAGAGCACAGACTCCAAGTATTTCCAGTTGATCGTTACGACTCTACCAATATTATCGGAGTAGCATCCAACTGTTAAGAGTTAGCACTGTGTGACTCGTTGCTATCAATGCCCACATCAGAGAAAGGCTTGGAAATACAATAGTTACAGGAGGCATAGCCAGCAGTGTTTTCGGAAGGCCTTGATTGTTGCACAAAATTCAAAACACGCATCGAACAAGCAACCGCTGCCCAGCCCAAATCCTACAGATCGCAACCTGTCCCGTGAGCTCATCTAAGGTGTGGGATTGTAGAAAACACCCGGTACATTGAAGAAAAAACTATATTAGAATATCTTTCAGCAGTATAACGCATGAAGATGGTATAAATTAATTTACAAGAGTTTATTTACGAGACGGAAGTGCGCGGCCATGTGTAATGATAACCGAATGTTTACTAACATTGTGTTTACAATTATTGAATTTGTAAACACAGGGGGTGTAATTTTCATTTTATTCTGCTGGACAGAAACTCAAGGTAATTCTGCGGGGGAATATTTAATTTCTGCTTCACTTTATCATCTGGGGCAACCGTGCGGAATGTGATTTGGCCATAGTATAACGGAAAAAAAACATTATATAGAAGAAATAAGTTACTCTGACGTATTAAAGACAACAGCGTACTGTACATTTGATCGCGAAAGATTTGCTTTGAGACTGTGTGTAGGACACTAGTATAGGGCGCACAGGCAACATTGATAATGCAGGGCGGGAACAAAAAAGAAGAGACTGTGATGGTGGGGTCTGTACAAGAGCGACAACGGAAGAAAAACATTGATTTGAGGAATGCGAAAGGGAAAGTAAACCAGGGAGACTTGGACGAAGAAACAAGTGGTGAAACTGGGAGTGAGAGAGGGGCAATAGGTAAGAAAAAAGGATTGACGGCCTCGTAACATACGTAAAATAAGACGTGTATTTGGAGATGAAAAGATCCGAAAGATATTAGGGGGAATTGTTGAGAAGGTGGAAGAGAGTATACAAAGTTTAAATGAAATTCATGAGCAAAAAGAACGGGAAGTCGTGCAGTTATGAACGAGAAGATTATAGAGCTGCGATGGAACAACGGTTGGAAATGAAAATAGAAAACATGATGGATTCAAAATTATGTAAATTTGAGAACGTTATTTTTGGACGAACGGGTGGCTTTCTTGATTCACTAAAAGAAATAATAGTAAAGGGTATGGACTATCACTCTAATAAATTGAAACAAGAAATGGAAAGGACAATATTTGAGCAAAAATAGGAAGAAATCAATGTAATAGATGAGCGAGCGAATAATTTGCAGACAGTGGTGAACAAAATATTGGACTCAGGAGTACTTCAGTAGGGAGTTGAATCGGGAAACAGAAGACAGACGGGAGGTTTTACAGGAGAACAAACGCACGTTGTAAAACATGGTTTACATGAAATGGATAAAAGGTTGGATCAGAAAGGTGGAGTGATGAGAAAATCCTAGATAAAGGAATACGTAATATACAGGTACACGCAACAAAATTATACGCGCAGTTGGGCAAGAGATATGGCGCGTATGTGTAACGAGAAGGATGAGCACTGGGAGTTTTGCGGGGGCACAGGAGATTGGGAAGAACTGTATAAATTATACGCAAAAAAATTAAAGAATAGTCATGGAGTTCATAAAGAAACGTGCCCGGAATATATTCTGGCGAAGAAAATGCATATGCAAACAATAACATATGACTATTAAAATTTTACCACAAAATTTGCAGAGGGGACATGCTGGCTTAGCAGAATTAAAACAGTTCATGCAGCACTGCATATAATTTGGCATGTGTACAAGAGCAACTAAATAAAAATTTCCGTCCCATGTATGTTCCATTACAAGTTAAAATTGTACGTCGCATAAATTCGTAGCCGGCCATATTTGTAAACGACGAAGAGGCGTATATATTGGAAATAACAGGATTAATGGGACATAATTATGAGACGATAATTCTTCAAAAGCGGGAGTGGATATAGTGATAGTAAATATGTACTGCCAGTTTTCTAAAAGGATAGAAGATGATATTAAAATATTGAAACAAATTAAATATGTAATGGGTCATAAAGATATATTGTTCTGCTTGGATGCATATGCAAGATTCAAATTATGGGGAGATAAAACATAGCAAAGAAAACTGTTTGAGAAATTTATATTGGAGGAAAATTTAGAGATACAGAATAACTTTCGAGAAAACAGTTACATGGGCAAGAATTGTTCATCGATAATGGATTTGACTAACAAACAACTGGAAAAAGCATACCTTTCATCATTGGTCTCTTATAGATGGAGTGGAAAGTGATCATGTGGGAACAGAAATCCAAATAGAAGGGAAGAGCAATTAGGACAAAACTTGTGGAGAGACTGTAAAATACGTGTTAATTGGAGGAAATGGAAAATGGAAAAAGAATACTGTAGTAAGGACGCGCGAAATTTACAAGAAGATGAAGTGGAATTAGAAATTGAAAGGCATACAAGAGAACATTCTTTGTGGAAGTTATGAGTGGGGATTGGGACAAGAGATTGGGAGGGGTCAAACATGATGGACAAGAGATATAAGTAAGAACAAGAAAATTAAAAACAAATTACAACGGAAGTTGGTAGTATAACGGCAACGAAGGGATGATATACGTGAGGCATGGATTGAATATGCAAAGGCTCGTAAAACATTCAAAGTTTCAATATTACAAGCGAAACGAAGAGATTGGGAGAGTTATGTAATGGGCGCGATGCAACGATCGTGTTGGGAGTTACCTTATAAATTAGGAGTCGGAAAAACTAAAGAAAAAACTGTACGGCATAGGACAATGGTGGGTGGCACAATGATGCACTCATGGGAGGACATTGAAAGAGGGATGCTAAGTGAAGTTTTTCCGACAAGAGAGCAGGAGATATTAACTGATGATTGGAAGGACGGGGATTCTGCGAAGGAAATAACAAGCGTAGATTTGGATAATATAGTTGAAAAATTGAAGTCGTGGAAAAGCCCAGGATTCGACCAAATGAGTCATGTCATGGTGCGTTATGTCTACAGGGAAATATGGATCGATTGATAGCAGTGAGGCTAGGGTGTATAACTCTGCCATATTTTCCAAAACAATGGAAGATAGAATTGAAACTCTTCTTAAACCCGGGCAGAGATCCAACAAAAGGAAATACATACCGCCCAATAGCATTGGTACCAACCTTTGGTAAGATGTTAGACCGCTGGATGTTTCAGAAAATTAGTCAATATCTGGAAGAGAGTAATGGGTTTAGTGCAACGCATGAAAGGAAGAGGAATTGCTGCTGTCCATTCACAACCTGAAAGACATGGTGGAGAGAAATGGAAAATACTGCTTGTGTATATTTCTGGATGTGGAAGGGGCGTTTGATAATGCCGACTGGACAATACTAATGGAAACTATCAAGAAGAAGAAAATGCCGACATATCTCCAAAGACTGGTTAAATCATATTTACAAAATAGGTATTTTTTGTTGAAGATAGGTCAGTAAATTTTAAGCCCAATAACTGGTGGTTGCGCTGAGGGGTGCGCTACAGGGCTATTATATTGGAATTTCATAATGGACAATATTTTGGAGAATTTAAGGGCGGAAAATATAATGCATGTAGCATGTGCGGATGACCTTACTGTTATAATCGATGGAGATAGTAGGTGGATGGTACAGGAGAAAAGCCAGCAAGTTTTACTGAAGATAGAGTGGATATTTACAAATTACCGATTACGCTTATCAGTAGCTGTTTCGAAATGATACTGAATGTTGCGTATCAAGCTCACCTGGACTTGGCAGGCGCCTCTTGCTTACAGGTGTTCTACGCGCTTGCGCAGTTCGTCAGAATTGACGTTCCCGCCTTGAAGATATATTAAATTTTCAGTAACCTGTCGTCTCTCGGCGGCAGCGGTATGACATGAGCAGACGCTTTTCCCCTCTCCTAAAGGGTAGTTCAAACTTACGCTGCCAGGGCGCACCAGTGACCGGCTAAGAGAATTGCAGGCTCAAAGCAATAGCTCTGAATTCCTACGTGGGCGCGCGACGGTCGCTTGACTGTCAAATAAATACGACGTTCATCTGTTTATGGTATGTTTTAGGGCCGCCTTTGTACGAGAATCTAGGAAGAAAATACGTATTGTATCGTATATAATTGTTTTATGCTCATTTTTTTTCATATTGAACCATTTATTTTCATTCACATTCTTTATAATGTGAGTTATTCTTAATTGAACATATTATTGGCTAGGCAATTGAATTTCTTCACGACAATGAAATCCTGTTTTTTATAAGCTCCAATGAGATTAATTCTTCTTCAACAATAGGTGTATATTTTTTATTGGAGAGATCTTCTTTTCATTCATTCTTGTAAAAACTCTTGCTTCAGATCAGGCGCTGCGTCGAGAAGCTGAATCTTCAAGTTAACTTTCTGTGTGTTTTGTGAAACAGTAGCCAAGACAAGGGCTATATGGTTCGGCTTGAGTAAAGAAAGTCGTCGAAATTTCTGCCCAAAATTATACAGGGATAGAATTAGAATTTAGCGCCTACATAAGTTTCTGGCCTGCTACTCGATGATAATTGCTCTTTACAGAACATATCAATTATGTAGCTGAGATCGCTAAAAGGATCTACTATGGACTAATGCGGGTAGGACTAACAAAATGCACATAGAGCAAAGGGATAAAGTGTTATGCAAGAGAGCAATACGTCCTATAATAACCTATGGTAATATGGCATGGAGTAATTGGGTTGCATATTACCATAGGTTATTAATTGCATGGAGTAATTGAGTCTATGCAGCTAAAATTATGGAAAACGACAGGCATATACTAAAATCGAACAACCGGATGAAAGCCATGTGGAATATTGTTAACAATTACACGTCAACTTCTGAAAATCGCGAAGAAAATGTTTCTTTACTAAACGATGGCAAGATCGTGTCAAATCCTCAGGACATCGCAAGTTTGTTTAATTCTCACTTCTCAGAAGTTGGTAAAATAACGAACTCAATATATCCAAATCAATGTCCTCCAATTATTACCACCCACATACCCAATTCTATGTTCACTTCCGAAACTAACGCCAGTGAAGTCATGGGAATCATCAGCTCCTTAAAAAACAAATTTTCACGAGGCATAGATGATATACCTGAGTTTATTGTTAAATCTTCGTCCCACGCTATATTAAATCCACTCGTAAATATTTTTAATAGTTCTTTATCGGAAGGGGTGTTTCCCAATATATTTAAGAGAGCTAAAGTGAAACCTTTACACAAGAAAGGAAACAAACTTAATATTGGAAATTACCGACCAATATCTCTACTACCCACTTTCTCAAAAATCCTAGAAAAATTGTTCTATAAGCGTCTTCTAGATTTTTTATCAAAATATAACATTCTCTCTGACGATCAACACGGTTTTAGGAAATCCTTTTCCACTACAAGCGCCATATTTTCCTTCTTAAACGATGTTACCACATCTCTAGACAGTGGAGAAAATCCTCAGGGTGTTTTTCTTGACTTATCCAAAGCATTCGATGTCATCGATCACGGAATTCTCCTTACCAAATTGCATTCTTTAGGCATTCGTGGACTTCCACATCAATGGCTAACTTCTTATTTAAAAGATAGATATCAACAAGTAGAAATATCCTATACTAAAAATAAAATACTTGAGCGTTGTCTTTCAGAAACAAAGCCACTTACTTGCGGAGTACCCCAAGGATCAATTCTCGGCCCTATACTCTTTTTATTGTATGTGAACGACATGTCATCATCCACATCAGATTGCAAAATGGTTCTTTTTGCTGATGACACTAATTTACTATGTAAACACGCCAATGCTCAAAAAGTTTTGTCTAACCTTTCGACTTGGTTCCATGCAAATCGTCTCATTGTAAACACTGACAAAACAGTGTCTATGTCATTTCACAATAGTATCACAAAATCTTTACCCCAGGTTTCTCTTTCTTTAAACGGAACACAATTAAAAACTGTTACAAATACAAAATTCTTAGGTCTCCATATTCAAGACAACCTCAAATGGAATTGTCACATTGACAATCTTAATTCCCAATTAAGCAAATTGTGTTACGCATTCCGAATCTTAGTTAACGCAGTTAGTCCACGTATTTCCCGTTGCGTATATTTTGCAAACGTTTACTCCCATTTACGTTACGGCATTACCTTCTGGGGTAATTCCGGTCAGAGTATTCAAACTTTCAGAATTCAGAAGAGGATAGTTCGGATAATTTGTAAATCTCACCCCCGAAACTCTTGTAAACCTTTATTCAAGGAATTAAATATATTAACACTTCCCTGCATTTATATTTATGAAACAGTCGTGTTTGTTAAGTCCGAATTACTGAAGCACCACCCTTGCTTTATACGAAACAGTCTCGTTCACGAACACTATACACGCAATAGTAGTAATATTCATCGCCCTAGAGTGTCAACCACTCTTTGCCAAAAGGGACCATACCATTCGGGAATCGTTCTATATAATTCCCTGCCCAAGAATATAAAAGATATTATGAAATTGAATATCTTCAAATCCGCGGTTAAAAACTACCTCCTGCACCAGTGCTTCTACACTGTAAAAGAATTTAAAACTGGAGGGAGAAATTGAGGTGAATGGTGAGAAATTCCGGCGAGATGACAAACGAGTAAGACAGCGGATAACAAAATTGGTATTAAATGCTTGGCAGATAAAATGCAGGAACTCGATAAAAGGACGAACAACTTTCCAATACATTCAGGCTATAAAATTTGCAAAATCAAATAGAAAACGATGTAGACTAAATCTGTTTGTCATAGAATATTTATCTGGTTATGGCAATTTTTATATTTTTTTTTTGCAAGGAGAGGATTGCGCGTAGGAACACGATGTATTTGTGGTCATGAAGAGGAGACGCTAGACCATCGTTATGGGATTGCCCACGATACGGAGAAGAATGGGCAGGATATATCAAGAAGTTAAAACGGATGGGAAATTATGAATTGCACGACAAGGCAGAAAAAATACGTACGAAAGACATAATGCATTTCGAGACTACATAACTCAAATAGGAATAATAAGAGATTTGTTGAAAGAGGAAGTGGAGGAGGAGTGAAAGATATCACCTGAATAGCGAGACGAACTGGAGAGACAAGATGATACGGACACAAATAGTACACTTCGACAGATGAAATGATAGATTCTGCGTCCACTTCCCCTAGGTTGGGACGAGAAAACAAGACGCAATGAAGAATTGAAACGTAAAAGAAGATATTAAACAAAAAGAGCCACGTATTGACTCTGTTTCGAGACGAGGCAGTCGTGTCGGCCGTGGCCATAGAATCGGAACGGAGTTATGACAGACAAAAATAATTTTATGTATATAATTTATATATATGTGGCTGAAATAAACATATATTGGAGCAATTGTTGGGGTTTGGGGTTATGTATAATGCAAGCCCCACGTTGGTGCGACACTCGTAACACAAAATTTAACCGCAGGTTGCTGGGCCCCCGACGTTCGTGCGACAATTGTAATATAAATTTCGAGGGGTCTTTAAAAGGATTTATAGTACTTACCTAGCCCACTTGGCCCGCTTACGCTGAACTGCTTGATTTGCCTCAAAACACAATAAATAAAGGAAGAGTCAGGGTTCGGCCCATATTTATTTTCGTGAAATATACACAAATCCTTCATAAAGGAAACGCTACTATTTGTAAAGTTTGTTTTAATTTTTTATTTACATGAAAATACACTCCTCAATTACTTAAAACACTACCCATCAAAATATATCCCCGGCACACTCTTATAACAAAGTATCCACCAAAATGCAGTCATACAATAATAAACAATAATACATTATATATTTGCTCCTTTTTATCACTTCAGATAAATAAAAGCTGCTGTATGGAATGTTCAAGTTTGTGATCATCATATAACTAGACATTTTTAAATACAATACCCATTTCCATTGTCCCTTTATCATTGTCACCATTTTTAATAATCATTAATTAGCGCCACAAGAGTCTTTGGCGTAGTCACGCGCACTTAGTCATCATTCGCTGGCACTTGATAATGCTAAGCGTGTACTTCACGCTGAAATTCATGCAATTACCATATTATCTGCAATCTTGACCTCCAGCTACAAAACGTCGTGGTTTACTTTCGTACTTTGATGCGTAGAGGTTTTCCGCTACCAAGGTTCGTTCACAACGACCTCCAATGACAGCTACTCGTACGCTCACTGCTACAGCAACTAGGCAGCCCTCCGTGTGGAATGCGAGATGTCATTAACGTCATCAGCTAGCACAATTTGACGAGGACGTTTCAGCTTAATGGCGGGAATACTGTTCATTGCCATTGACCGCTCAACAAAATGTTAATCATTCACGTAATAAAAACTTTCAACGTCATTTGCGCAAAGCTAATTAAAAATTTGCGGAGAAATTGCAACGAACTCGAATTTAAGTAGTTCGTTGCACGCCGACTGACGAAAACTAATACATGATCAACTGATACAAATTATTAGAATATAAGTTCAAATGGAATCATCACCGGGAACTTGCCCCGTGTCATCCAGCCGCACACTGAATGAAGTAATCAGTCAGACATGATAAATAAAAAGACAAGCCAAATAATGCTAAGTCTCAAAAACACTCAGAACGGACATTGTCTGATCTATGTCATCTGATGTAATCTGATCTAATCTCATAATCGAATCGTAATGATAATGATGATCGCTGCTCCTTGTTTAAATAATAACGTCTTCATTTCGTGGCCCAAATTTTGAGAACGCGACTCCGCCTCTTATGACGTACGTGAGTTTCTTTGATCAATGACTTATCACTTTTCTTTTTACGTGACTTACCTGATTGGCTTCCTTCGCCGTGACGTATTTCAATTTTCACCAATAGCTGTGTTTGTTAACACTGACGCTACTTCTCTCCAAACCTTAGTATTTTCCATCCCTATGTGAAATTCCTAAGCATTCTAGAACGAACGTAGGAAGAGAACCACTCACTTCTCACGTCTAGCAACTCGAAGTAAAATCTCGTAATAACACTCTTCGAAATGAAAGTCTCAATCTTCTCCGAATGAAAATATCATAGTAATATTCTCCGAACCAAAATCTCTTAATTATCTAAAGTGTTCTGTGCTCGTGTTTTTATAAATAAAAATCCATACTTCTACACAAAATTTCAAAAACGTTTATGCCCTGTAATGGGTCATGTGTTTCCCCGAGCCAATGATTTTTCATCGACCTACGCCCTACAGAATCCTTGGGATAGGCCCAAGGGTCGTGACGTACTTTTAATTTTGACAAATCACGTTACTCTGTTAACCAACAACGATTTCCACTTTCTCTTGACGCTATGCCGAATCCATGTGGTTGCCTCGCGCCCAACTGTCACTTATTCTCACGCTCTTTTCTTATCGTTTCGTATGTTTACTTCGACCGTCCAAAAGAACCCTGGGTTCTGCGAGTTTGAGCTTGCCTCGAGTGTCTTTAGAGACTCTCGCGCTTTGAAAACTGCCCGCTTTTGTTCAGCGTATTGCGTCGTGCTTTCGAACCATGTGCCATGTCGCCAGTCTTTGATCCCGTGTTTTTCTCACTCTCTTCGCTTTCCAAAATTTTTATGACGTTTTTGTCTTGGGTCTTCTCTTGAAATGCTCCCGAGACCGCACCCTTAGAACCTTGACGCTTTCCACCCACACCCTCGTCTCAACGTTGCAAAAGATTCTTAGTTAATTGTTAGTTTATTTTTCATTATTGAAGTCACGTTTTTTTCTGCGCCTTGTGTGGGCTGCTACGCTAGCCGTCTCTCTTTAAAATTTTGTCGCTCTTGTTCTCACACCTTCGCTAAGTGTTTCTGATGCCGGCTATTTAATTTTGCCCACGTTCCCAATTATCTTTGTGGTGCCGGGTGCCGCGCCGACTACTGCGGGTCTTTAGAAATAAGTTTCTATCTCTTTAGAAATAATTTTTATAGTGTTATTTAGTTCTCTTCTGAAAACTAGTGGCCTTTACAAATACCGCCACCCACACCCTGTGACAGAGTGCCGCGCGTGCGATGGGAACCGTCCACCCACGCTACATTTTTCAACGGCCTATTATTGAATTTCTGGCGTCATATTTCAATTTCAATTTTATTGAAATTAATATTTCATAACGATATACATTAGTAACGTTGGTATGCATGTACCAAGAATTTATAGAAGAATAATTAAGAATGTTTACGACAAACATCTGCGGAATACATATTTTTATTTGAAAATAATTCATGATAATAAATACATACAATAAATCAGACATTTTTCTGTAATTTTTTTTGCTATTATACGGTGCCGCCAAAGCCTATTTTCTGTTTTTGATTAAGTTTCACCGGATTCACTCCGCGTACGATCTATGCGGTGAATCATTTTATTGTCGCAATAAGTGTTTTTTCCTCTAGATGCCTTAGCATGGGCGCAGCCCGTTATTTGGGGGTCTGCGGGTGTAACCCCCAACTAGCAAAGCGAGTTAGTGCTATATATATACCCGCCCTCATAATCGCGTTGTTATGGATTGTGAAATTAGTGGCGAGACCCGACCGGGTCTTCTGATTCTTCTTTAATCTTTCATGTCACTGTGAGTAATCGAGTGAGAAACAAGTTGTCTGTCTCTCACGTCCGGTGCTTACAGCTCCATTATAGGGAACAAAAACCTTGAATCTTGTGAAGCGAATTCTATTACCTTTGAGTTATACCTCCAAGTTCTATTAATATCTACTTTCTTGTTAATACTCCTTACCCAAATATTTGATTAGGTCTTGATAATTGTTCAGTGAGAGTATTTCATAATGTTTTGGCTCATTTCTCCATTGTCGTAAGAAATGATTATTTCACTTATGTCTTGTTGATGTACTGTTTTTATTTATGGAGTTTTTTTGTTTTGCTTTTCAGCCGTCAAACATTTTTTTTTCTTTTAGTGGCCAAATTAAGGTAGGAGATTTTGGACTAGTGACGGCTATGGCAAATGACTCTGAAAGAAACAACCATGAAAATAATTTGCTCAGTGTTGATTATGAGAGGCACACTGCTCAAGTTGGAACTCAGTTATATATGAGTCCTGAACAGGTATGTTCCAATTTTTGGTTGATTAATTTTTCTCATCTGAAATTTTAATTTAATTGTCTACTTTCAGGTAAATGGGTTGCCTTACGACTACAAAGTTGATATATACTCTCTTGGTTTGATTTTGTTTGAGCTTCTTTATCCTTTTTCCACTCAGATGGAAAGATGTGAAACATTGCAAGCTCTCCGCAGAAAAGAATTTCCAGATAGATTCAAGCAACGTTTTACTGACGAGGTAAAGACTGGCAATAATTATAAGTTAGTTTCGAGAAGAAACGATATTTTACATTTAGTGTTAAGTAAAATCTGCCACGTAGTAGTAAAAATAAAGTTACAGCAATATTTACTATTGTTTCGGGAGTTTGGATAGGCTTGTCGAATGTGTCGCAGTGTCGTACAACGTATCCGTCGCAGAAGCAAATGCTTCTGATAGACACAGACGCACGAGAGGCGCGCGACGATATTATTGTGCATATTACTTAATATAACAGTCTTTTTGTGGTACAAATGAAAGGTGTATACTAGAAATACATTCAAATTAGTCGTGTGTAAAATGAAAACGTAAATGTTCGGTAAATTGTTAATCGTAGTTTCGTATCTTCATTCATTTTTTAAATTGTTGTAAAAAGTTTTAATTCTTCTTATTCCTTATATTTTATCTAGTTTTGTCTTTATAATAAAGTTTTATGATTTTGTGTTAATGTTTTGTAGTAATAAAGTATTTATTTAGATTTAACATGTTCATGATTATGCCGTAATATTGACTCGTTTTTTATTGTAACTTTATGTGTACAAATGAGTTACAACGAAGGATAAACCAATTTTCAACAACTAATTCTCCCGTGCGAAGCTTGTCAGGGTAACAATAATAAAAATCCTCCCTAGGACACCACCTTATCGAAGCACAGTCCGTGCTTGTAGCGTGGGTTTGCGTGTTACAATGGAGTTGAGGGCTGTGCCGGTAGCAGGATAGCTATTGACAGGGTTTTCCAGGCCGGACAGGTCTCAGTGGAGAAGTCAGACGAAGTATGTTCCACAGCTACCATTTTTACTTCCTGCGTGGATTCCGTACCCCTCTTCTTTCATATTATTCCTTACTCACCCCATTTCTCCATCGGCCTGTAGTCTTGCAGGGACAAGTGTTCATTCACCGAAAGATAAGTGGTGGCTGCCGATAATAGCCGTAACCGTAGCAATATGGAGCGAACTAGTAATGATAGGCGTGACAGCATGTGAGTCGTCGGTGGAAGGATTTTTTAGTTTCGGAACCCAGTCGGAAAAGATGCCACGGCTCCAGGAAGATCTATCATGGTCAGCGATATAGTAAGTCCACTTCAAGCTACTCCGGCTGCTAATTCCTCCACTCAAGCTAAAAGAGGGACTGAACGTAGACGAAGTCGAACAGAAGTCACACATCACCTAAAATATTCCTGACAGATGAATATACATGTTAAGCGAGAATGTTTTGAAAATGGATTAAAACAATGTCGATGATCATTCATAGTTTGATGTGCGTATTAAAAGCTAAAATGCAGATTTTAGATGTG
>NNCF01143869.1:0-24495 GCA_002313205.1 Laupala kohalensis
GGAATTGAACGAGGTTATTGAACTGGAGAGCTGCCATTTCAGAAAATGCTGGAAATTGTCACTCTAGACGTCGATGCGGCGCTGTGTTCGATTAATCAAACTGTGAGACACGCGTAGCAGAACAGCTTGAGCGAGAACAGCAATTGAATTTTCAATGTTCTGCTGCTGTGCCTTCATGTCAAGACTATTTTAGTTCATACCACTCCAGGAGTAGCCCCGTAGGTAAATACCCGGAGGAAAGATATCTGGTGATCGAATATCCAGGAGATTTTACTGCCTCTGCAGACTGGCCCCTTCGCATCCAGTTCCTAAAGAATAAGTAACATGGTCCTCAAGACGCTGAGTGTTGCTGCATTCACGTCATTAGTGGTCATTTCCCGCGCTTTCGATACAGGGCACTTCTCTTGTTCGCTATCAAAATTCAATTCCGTGACAGGAATAAAATTATTTTCCCGAAAAGTTCTTTGGTCACTCTGTACTAAGTTACCAGTAAATATTTCGTTACAATTAACTTTAAGCTCCCAATACAAATTTGATCAAAATCTACTTACTTTAGCTAACGTTTCGGAATTTTCATGTGGATTACTTTTTATTTCTATATCAACATCTCTTACTATTTTATCTCTTTCTATTGTCACTTACATAGTCAGTGTTGAAAGTTTATAATATTGTGTTTGTGTATATTTCAAATTAAAATTTTGTAATTAAAATTTTTATTTCTATTTTATGGTCAGAAAAGCTGTTACATCTTGCATAGAACTATGTGAAAGATTATAAACTAATTTCCAATCCAATTTTTATCAACATAATAATTCATAAAAATGCAAATAAATTTTAGTAAACAAATACCTTCCACTGATAAATTTTAAAATTTACATTCCCATCTGTATATTCTTTTCTTTTTTTCTGTTTTTTATTGCATAAATTTATAAGATATTACACTTGATTTTGAATTGTTCTTTACCTTGAAAGTATATAGTGTAAATTCTATTTAAAACGTGATTAATTTCCCTCCGGCGTTTTTTGTAAGAGGTTGAATAATTTTATGATTCACCAGCTGTTATTTCCTGTGAAGAAAGGTATAACAAAGCCGTCTCACAATTTCATGTGTAATTAATAAGAACAAAAATTTTATCAAATTAATATCTATATAATAGCCTTACAATAGATATCAATTAGGCACCTCAACCGTGGATAATCTTAATGTAAATGTAATAATTCGAAATCTATTAATTGAAATAATTTTTCTCGTGATAAGTAAAATGAATTAAAAAGACACAAGATTGTTTATAAACATTCTAATTATAAAGTAATATAATGTTAACAAATTTATTATTATTAAAATGTATATCTGTATTATATATATAAAAACCTAACAAACCAATCAGTATTCCAAAATACATATTTATTAATCTACAAAGATCAAAATTTCACACTTGCATAAATCGGATATTGGTGAGCTTCTGACACTTCAAATGTAGAATAGTAATACTAGTATAGTTTTACAGTAAAAAATCTATAAAAAAACATTTGACATCTTGAGAATAAGTTCAGTGTGATCACTGTTATCAACACACATCTACGTTTTCGTGTGTTTTTAAATTTATCTCCATTTCAATTTTTTTAGTAATTTGATTCTCTTATCACTAGTGCTTCTACATAGGAAAACACTAACTCTGTTTGAGTATAAAGTGTTCTTCTACAGAATAGACAATTGTTAAAATACATAATTTTTGGAAATTTTATATTTAGTACACAAGTTTTTTTATTTTTAAATTTAATTCACTACTGCAGTATTCTCCTCCTTAGGTTCTAACAGCGCTCCTGTTGCTGATATTGTGTACTACAAGCGCTACTTTTCCACCAGGCTGCCATTTTGATGATACATCTAATCGTCTATGCATAGATGTGGGTGACCAGGAACCACAAAATGGTGACTGGTCTAGAGTTAAATCGCTCAATCTCTATAGGAGAAACATAAAAAAATTGACCAGCGAATACTTCTCCACAATGAGTAGTTTAGATTTCTTGGTCCTTTCAGAAAATCCGTTAGTAGAACTAGACTTGCGTCATTTTCTCGGAGCAAAAAAACTCCGTGCTTTGATTTGTGAAACTGACACTTTGGAAAATATCATTCCACTAGACGCAGGCCAGGAGTTACCACATCTTGAAGTTCTTTCTCTAAGGTAAAAAAAAGATTTAAATTTTGAAATCACGTCTATTTTCTTAAAACTCCTAATTGTACAAACATTTTCCACTTCTCTTATTTGCCATTAATTTTTATTTGCTGTTAAACAAGCGACAATATTGCTGTAGAGAAAAATATATACATCCAAGAGCAGGAAAAAGTTTCTAATTTTTAAATCTGTTTTTCTCAACAAGATTAATAGACTTAAAACAGGAACTGAAAGAATTGTTTTAACTTTATAAGGAATGTTAATGTTGGATTTCATTTTTTAAAGTACATGATCGTCCGTGGTTGAGTAACATATAATCATTACCGATGTTATTCCTCAAAATTATTTGATCAACTTAACAGCAAACATGTGGTCGCGTGGGGTTCATAATTGTTTAACAATATTCTTTCTAAAATCATAGCAAGTAAAAATATAATTCACTGACTATGGCTGTTTCGTACTGTTGATGTTAAACAGTATTCTTATTAAGCTATGGGCAATTTCATAAAAATTAATTAATTTACAGTCAAAAAGTAGTTACCAACTAAGTAGAACCTCACGTAGTAAATTAACTAACTTACTCTTACGTAACAAGCAAGAGACCATATTCCATCAATTCTGATCAAGCGCGTTAGGCAACTCTCCTAAAATGAGAATAAAAAATGTGTGCGACTTGTCATAATGTATAATATCAAACTTATGTTTCAGCGGAAATTACGCAGAAGTACCACAGACCATATTCCAAGGACTACCAAGAATAGAGATAGTGGAATTATTTGGAATTAATTTGGTGATACCTGGCGATCGCCCATTCGCGACTTCTGCTAGTCTTCTTAAACTCTATTTGCCTTTAGCAGATGCAAGCAAAATAACCGGAGAAACATTTAAAGAAGTTCCCTCTCTTGAATCACTTAATCTATATAAGTCTGGAGTCACTGATGTTTCAGATGTTTTCTTACCTCTGTCCAATCTAAAGTATCTTAGCTTGAGGAACAATCCAATAACGGTAAGAACTATATAATGTTAATATACAAGTAAATTATATTATTGTTGAATAAGCTAAAGCCTTGCGATTAGGTCACACGAAAAAAATAGGAATTATGTAGCTATCATTTTGTATGATAATATTAACATCGTAGTTTCTTCTAGAATTTCAATATAATAATATCTGGAAAAAATTAGATCTTGATAAAAAATAATATTATCTATAAAAGTGTTTTCATAAACTGATGAATATTTGTTTTCATTTTGCGTTATGTTTCGAGTATCTTAATACTAATATTTATATGGTGAGTCTATTAGTTCTTGGGTTTTTTATGTCACATACATAAATAATGTCGGGGAAGATTTTTTATTGCTTCGCAAGTCTCAGCACGTAAGCGTGCTTCGCAATAAGATCTCTTCCTTTCCAAAATAAATACTCAGAAGTTTGAATAGGACAAGGTTTATTATGTAAACAAGTCGTCGTATTATAAACAGTAAATAACATCAAAAGAAAACGACGGCGAAGAGAGCTCTGTAAAATGATGCCTCCTTCGTTTAACTCACGACTTTAGGCAAGTTGTTCGTCGAAGTTAAGGAGGTCTTCTTCTTTGTCGCTAGATGGCACCGTTAGAGATGTCCTGTTGTAACTAGTTGATAGAGTACGATGTTCTGGCACGTGACGGCGTTGCTGGTCGAAGTTCGACTTAGTCTCGCAAGATGTCGTGCTGTCTCTTGGGATTGTGGAGTATGTTCCAGGACTTACGGTGTGAGGGCGTCACGCTTTGGAGGCAGAGTTAATCTTCCCGTCTACTAGATGGAGACGTCTGATACTACGAAGTTGAAATCCTCTGAATGACTTGTTAATCCTTCGGCTCACTAGATGGAAACGTCCGATATTTTGAAATTGAAATTCGCTCGTTGGACAAAGAATTATTTCGACGCTCGTAGATTGGAAAAATTTCAATCACAGATTTCGGACATAGAAATATTTCTGCATGTTGATGATCCAAGCACAAGTTGAACTTAGAATTATTTTGTTGTCGCTTGTGCGTTGGAGACGATTTACAGGTGTTCGGACTTAGAATTATTTCTCAGAGCTGGTGTTCTTGTTTGAGGTTATCGAATGGCGATGTGATCTCAAGAAGAATTCTCAGCGTAATGAGCTCCTGTCATTACCGCAGGTATAAGCTAAAGTTTAACAGTAGACGGTGATGTCGATGTAACATTATGTCGAGGTTCGTCTATTGAGATTCTCTTGAAGGTTCTCAACAAACTGGGCTGAGTTCTCGAAGATTCTCGAATATTACGGAAGTTTCTCGAGGATTTCGAAGCATTTCGGTAGGCAATTGGGGCGTCTCCTTGTTGCATGGAATCGCAATTGAGGCGTTTCCTAGTTGCATGGAATCTTCTAACGTTTACAACGTGGAGGATTTTCTGGCGTCATATGTTGATACCCTCTTGAGCAAAGAGTGATACCGTCTTGACAACCAGTAAACAATATGGCGTTCTTATAGCTATCAGGTACTTTTCCGTGTGTTAATTACATGAAGGAGTTCATCACACGTATTGAGGTATGTATTTCTCCGTATATGTAGGAATGTGTTCCTACAATAGTATCTTTTGAACAGACCTTATCTCAAGAACTTCGAGCTAATACAATAATGTTTACTTTTATTTAGCCAAACTATATTTTACCTAAGAAATATGGCAGGTGCTGCTATCCACCATTTAGTAATTTTAAAGCTTCTTTCTGCTACTTTTAAACAAATTTCACACGATTTCATGAATTTTTGTTGTAAATGCCCCGTTAAGTAATAAAACATTAACTCCAATTCGTTCCCATTTTAATTTACTATATATACATCGTTCTTTTGCTTAAGTTGAGCCGGTTCTTTTGACAGAATTCAAAATTTAAAAAACCGAAAATTACTCTTTTTAAACCTATAATTATTTAAAATCCCAAAAAACAAATTCGGCGCTGTAAGGATATGAAAATTCATCACCAATAGTTACGGAATGGCAAACAAAATCATTTGAAACATTTTGGGAATACTTAAGCCTAGTCTCTCTGAAAGATACAGTTCCCAAAGAGAACACCGTTCAAACGTGGACGATGAACACAGAAGTGGCGCGTCTAGAGACCAGAGTGACGTTTCTGTAGAGTGAGCGAACGCCATAATGAGAGAAATTCATAGTTATGTTTGTATACCGCTCTGTTTAGTAACTAAAGAATTCTTAGGAATTTAGTCTGTAGATGACAAAAGTGTATTTCTATATCATATTGATGTCTTTCAAATAAATTTCAACTTTTTAGATACAATTTTTAGAATATTAAATTCTATTTGTTTCAACCACACTGGACTAACCAATCCCTCTCTTTTGTACTTAATGTAAGGCTGTATAGAACGCAGCTTTCGCACGACGCCATTATTGAAACACATTGACCGATTGACCTGCAATCATAAATTGCAAACGTTAAAATAGCAATTCCCATTACTTGCGTATTGTTGTAAATTAATAGTACATGACATTAAGAACTTTAAAAAAAACTTTGACATTTTAATATCACGGCGCACAGTTTAAACATTTGATATTAAAAGATTTAATTTCTATAATATATAGGTAAATAAGTTACTGATATGTTATTCAACTGCAAATAAACAAATGCAAATGTATTTTGACTATTAACAAAGCACTTGGATTTATACCTTTGATCAACTGTTTTTGTACTAGTATTAAAGAGAAAAACTCAAATCCTTTTTTTCCATTTTTACAGTATTTATACAAAGTGACAATATAAAACGAAGATATTGTAACTATATTTTTTCTAGAATTTAGATATATAATCATCCCTATGAATTGAAAATCCTATTTATCTCACTTTGATCATAATTGATTATTTCTTAAGTTACTTAAAATATAAACTTTCGTTGTTCCATTTATCGCTATGTTTACAATACACTCTGATGCGAATAACATCTGATGCTGTGGAAAACTTAAAGCAACAAATCATAATAAATATAGACTACACACCTCTGGCATGCTCTTGCGACTATGAAGATGTCTATAAATTACTCTCCAAAAAGAACCTTACAAGTTTAACAATGTTGTATAATAAATGTGAGAAAGAAAATGTATGTTGCTTATTTATAGAAGATTGTAAAATACAGAAGAAGGCGCATTAGTTTTATGAAATAAATACTACAACAAGAAGATATCCTGCATTTTATTACTTTTTATTGTAATAGTAGATAACAATTTTTTAAAAAAATTATATATATATATATATAAATTTATAATCAGGTGTCTAACTTTTTATATCCAAAATAAATTTCTATATCACTACTTTTTCTATCATTATATTACACCTGAATCGTATTATATCATGCCTTTTATAATTTTGATGGAATGCTAAAAATTCTCGATTTCATGTAAATATATCAACGGTATTTTTTAAAAAATTTATTTCAAGACACTTTTAGTTTTTTATTTTATATCCGAGAAATATACAAAACAGTAGGTTCCATCTGTTAGGTGCATTCATTCCTCAACATTACAGTCGTTTCCATAAGACGTAAAACGAAATTCTTTGACAATCCTCTGCTCATCTGTCCAATATTTCATATCTCCTGACTTCAATTTTTCTCTTTTAAACTATTTTCTTCAGAAATCATTCACAAATACTCATTCACGTTTAGTTGCATAAAAATAATCAACGTTGCTCTCTCAAGCATATTTTCCTTCTTCTACGAAATAAATGCTCAAAATACTCTCCTTCTCGGATAAAAAACTGTAGAGTAATTCGCTTCAACTAATGTGAGTGTAAAGTCCAGTATCTTCATTGATGCACTGCGTATGACGCTAACTGCGTTTCATTCAAATAATGATTTCATGAATAGTAAACAGGTATGAATAAGAAACGTTGCCTGTATATATCACAAAGAAATGCAAAGAATGTACAGTATATATGACCATTTCGTTAAACGACCGTAAGGTGATGAGTACACAATACTAATTAACAATGAAGTTTAGTGTACTAAAACAAAAAAATTTAGAAACCTTCTCAGTTCTATCTTCGGGTCACATAATACTTATTACAATGAAAACCCACAGAACTTACTCTCCAATGGTACACGCAACTTGATCAATATTTATTTTATACTTAATACGGCGAAGCGCCATTAACAGATACAAGATATAAGTTTCACTAATACAAATACAAGATAATATTAAACAAATCACCTGGAAGCAATATCATATTCGTCACACAAAGACGTGACAGGTAGAACACAATCATATCATGCGAGCACATTGGCGCACACGTGCCTGAAAATTGATGTTGAGTTTGGCGATACAACCTCTTGAAGCTAAACCAGTCAGGGGGGTAAGAGACGTATCAACAATGCTCGTAGTTGAAATCCATCGCTGCAAGCTAATTCAAAAATAGTTGTATTTATTTCTTGCTGGGTGTTACATAAATAGTTTTAGATGTTTGCATGTTTTTGTAATGTGATCATGACATTTTTCTGAATGCGACAATATAAATTTAATTATATAAAAATGTGTCTGGGCGATTTTAGCAGTTTTTCAGAGGAGAAAATATAACTCATTACATTCGCACGTAGAAGTTTGAAAATAAAAAATGTTTTTACATACTTATCCTTGATTTTTCAGGGAGTCACAATTTTTATCTCTTAGTTTTTTTAATTAATAAATTGATGTATCAGAATAAATTGTAAAAATATCACGATTTTTGAAACATTTCGGGATAAAAATTTTCATTTATACATAAAACCATATACTTCATTTCTGAATATGCTAAACCAAATTAGAAATCCAATGGTAGTAGCAGTGTTTTTCTGAGATTTTTGTTGTACACTCCCCCGCTAATACCAATCAGGGCTCTATAATAAAAAATCCCACATATCCACCGAGGAATCTATATTGCATTTCAGATCACGTCTCAAAAAGATTGCATACAGACCCAGCGAAACTACTTTAACACTAAATTGGACTTCAAGAACGTAATCATCAATATATAAAAAAGTTTATGACGTTGAGTACTGTGTCCACAGACAAATAGTACCTGTTGTTAATAACATATGATCTCCAAACATTTCCTCATACCCATCTACATAAACAGACGGATATTATGTCCGGTTTGCGTAACAACTGAACATCCTCGTGACACCAATAAAGGATATTAGGAGCTAAAAGTGAGAACACAGTAGTTGCACTTCAGCTAGCGAGGATACATGATGAAACCATATCTAACTGTAAGTACATGTAAAGGTTAAAATTTAGAACATCATATTATAATATATTTAATAGTTATTTCCTGAAATATTTGGCGATGAATATTTATTTTTTTTATTTATTAATAAAAGTTTTCTATTCATCATTGACACGACAACCGAATTAAATATCAAATTCAAGTCTTGGATGTCAACTATAAGATAACAGCTATTGAATTTAATGTTTATGGAAGTTATTTAATAATGTTTCAACGTCACTTATTTTAAGTAGAAAGAGAGGAACATATTTGTATCTCGTGATTATTACGACGAAATCCAATTATCTGACAGATTCGTTAAATGACGTACTTGTGAGTTATATACTGATCACCTGAAACTAAACTTAACACTGACTGAAAATGATAATTTTCAAAATTCCAAAGTATTTTTAAAATGAAAAACTCAAGTTTACTCTATCAATATATTGTTCTCGGCTGTTGAAGAATTGTATTGGCAAAGTTATACAAGTCACGTTCAGACATTAAGTCATTTAATCCATTCATAACATTATAACTACTTGACTTACACGTTATTGAAAAACGTAATTGTTACAATTATGGTAACAAAATGGTATATTCATTATGTAATTTTAACTTATCTACTAGGTATACAATATATTACTATAAAACTTATATACTATTCTTAATACTATTCAAAGTGAAGCTTTGTGTACTTGTGTGTCTTGACAATACTTGTCACGTCTCTTACTAAATTCCTTACTGTGTATACAACAAAATTATGTCAAAAATGACGAAAGAAACTAACAATAACTCATGATGAAATCAAAAATTAGGTTCGGATATTATTTTAAATCAATGTTCAATCAAATTTACATTTAGTTTTGGTCCTTTTTCTAATTCCTTCTATTTTGTCTGTTTCTTTTTATTATTTGCTTTTTGTCTGACTCTTTTGCTACGAATATTGCATAGAGATGATGAATGTTAGGTACAAAACTCAAGCAACACAGACTAGCATGATGGACGTTTTAAACAGCCCTCTTGAGACGTTTTAGAATGATGATTTTCTATCCGCCCTCTGCACTCCTTCTAGAATTTCCTCGAAATACTTACATTGTTCTATTCGTCAATGTAACATACTGATAAACTGACTTGAAGTAATTAATATATATTATTTAATGAAAAAAATGAAACACAATAGTAATGTCTTAATTATGATAACGATAACGTACCTATATATCACACATATTCCTTACATTACTTTTAATTATTGATATATCCCGTCTTTTAGTTACTATAATTTTTTATTGACTGTAGAAATGTTACGTTTCATAAACCCATCACGAGTTATGAGGACATAAAACTCAAAAGTACTCTGTCCAGAATTGTTTTTTACTATTAGATAACTGTATTAGACAGTGTAATATGTGGCACGTTGTGATTTAAGGTTTTTTATCAATTCATATTACGATCATAATAAATATCAATACTAATATATAAATGCGTAAAGCGAAAGACCGTCTTTTTGCTGCCTGATCTCGACTAAACCATTGTCCATATCGTGATAAAACTTGGTAAGCAGATAGTTTAAATGTGTAGGATGAAGATAAGACTACCCTTTTTAAAAATATATTACGGAAGCTAGATATGGATTTTGAAAATACATGTCGATGAAATCGGAATAAGTGAGAGTCATATATCCTTTTGCTGCTTTAATCGTTAGAGGGAAGAGACACGAATGAATGGCAATATTGTTTACCTCAATGCTTCAATATAAGAAACTATTTTAGGATACAAAAACAATTAAGCACCTTCAAATTTAATGGATTCTTTTTTTGTGACTTATCACAAAAATATCTGAATTGTATCCCATTCAACATTACTATTTATAACAAATAATTTGATGTTACTAAATGACTTACATTACACCTAGAATTAATATAAAAAACTTTCAAATAGGTATTATCATATTTTATAATAATTTTTAATCTTAATATGTTATAATTAATTAGATGGCATATTTAAAATACTAATCGACATTACAATATTTATTATCACTGTGCAAAGTACACTCCTAAAAATTTTATCTGCACGTTTAAGCACAGATTGTCTTCTACCTTAAATTTTAAAGATTCGAGTTGATTTCAAAACATTTCCTTCGAGTGTTCTTAATACTTTTCTTATACACTCCGTGTAATTGAAAGTAAAAACGTCTTTTAATTTTGAAAAAAATCGACAATAATTTATACTTTACTAGAAATATAATGAAATGCAGCATCTGGTCAAGCATTGGAGGCCAAACGGCGCCATCCGCGCTTGCCGAAAGATGTTGTAGAGTAGCGTGTGAAGTTTTGTAAATAATTTGTATTATTATGGATTCGAAAATTGGATGTTGTATATGTTATCAGAAGAATCAGTAACTAAAAGTATTTTGATCTTACAATATTAATATATTATTTATCCGAGGTAATAGAATATCGGTCTAACTCCCGTTTCCCCTGCCTATCATTCCACCACAACATTCACTCATAATCATTCACACCCATTTCATTTCATAAATCACCGCTTCAGGGGAGGTGCGTCAGAAAGGGCATTCGGCACCATGAGTATTCCCCAGCCACAATTCTAAGAAGCATCATATCCATCCCCATTTGAGCCGACCCCACATTAAGTGGGAAAAAGGCTAGGAAGAAGAAGAATAGAATATCGGTCTAAGAAAAATTCTGGGAAGCGTTGAGTAATCAGTCAGTACTAAAAAATTTTTAAATAGAATAGGGATGAAAATTGTTTCTTTATTGTATATTTCCTTTTATATTTGATTGTCGATAACTGATAAATTAAAATTCTCAATTTCTTAAAGTCTTTTTATCAATTCTGTGTTCTAATATTCGTATACATAATTGAGAAGTGTTTCTACATGATTTTAAAGTATACTTTAATTTCAATAATATCTTCATATCAATATCTTTTTTATCTATATTGCTACGAGAAAACATCGTTTATCGTGAGTAAAGAACAAACATGTTTTGACATTCAGTTTTTATTTATTTGTGAAAAACTACTAATACTAAAAAAATACTAACGGATATTTTCAATGTTCATGTCACATTAAATCAGTTTAAATATTTTTTTTGAAAAAAAAAGAAGACATTAGGACTCAATATTCGATGGTTCCTTTGTTATTTTAAAAGTCTTCGGTAAAATTCATTTTTTATACTTTCTCGCATGGGGTTTTTCCCCTTTATATACAATAATAGAAATATAGATGTTATGGTCATACATTGGGTAAAACGCTTCAAAAACCTCCAATTTTTTCTTGGTTCTAAACCATCTCTTTCCGTATATTTGCATTCAAGTATTTAGTAAAGACTTAACGATTAATAATAAACACAAAAAATGGCACTTTTTTAAGGTTATTTTTACTTATCTACTAGGTATCTAAAATATTATTCTATAGCTTTTCGTGGGGTCTTTTATACCGGTGTTTCTTGCAAATACTCTCACAGCTCTTACAAAATAACTTTCCGCAACATCTTCAAAAATATATCGATAATAACAATGTTAACGAACAATAATTAATAAAAAACAAAAAGAACCAATATCGGACATTAATTTGAAATATATTTTTGATCAAAATTGTATTTTGTCTTTATTCTCCTTCACATTCCTAATATTTCTTTATTTGCTTCCTTTCATTATTAACATATGGTCTGACACTTTTACCACAAACCTTGCATGGTGCAAAACTCTTGCATCCATGACGAATAGATTCACGTTCACTGTGAGCCAAATCGAACGACGACTTTTTAACATCGTACATGTCATACCTCGTCTCTTATCTTAGACTAGACGGATTGGGGGTATTGCAAAGGCAGCATATTTCACAATAGGAACGTATTGAAACGGTTTACTTTACGTAAAATTATAAAACTAATCTGTAAACGCAATACATTACTGTTTATCTAGAAGGAACAATTCTTGAACTAGAACCACACGTAGATTCGTACCATATTTTTCTTTCTTTACACACCAATTCTTTCAATTATATCTTTTTGGAAAGTTAAAAGATTGTTGGAAAAAATTCCGTCTCTCTTATTTCGATCCACAACCTCAAAAACCTTCTCTAGGCAGCAGCTTGGTAGCAATATAGTCCACGTCCAGCGATTCCCAGAAGATGTAATGTTTCTAAACGACAGCTAGAGGTCATGCCAGTATTACGTCTTTTCAACTTATATCCTCCACCATTTTGATATTAAAAATATTATATGAAACGTTGGAAAACGTTGTGTGATTTAATGCATTACGAGTCTATTAAAAGTGCTCGTATTTTTAATTGATTTAACTACATTATTTATATGTTATGATCATTGCCAAGTAACTGCGAACAATTTACACATGTACTTGAGAAAAAAATAAATATTAAGAGAGTTTAATCTTACGCGGTAAATAATAATAAAACTGACCCGGACGTTACATGTCGGACTAACACGGAATTGAACGAGGTTATTGAACTGGAGAGCTGCCATTTCAGAAAATGCTGGAAATTGTCACTCTTGACGTCGATGCGGCGCTGTGTTCGATTTATCAAACTGTGAGACACGCGTAGCAGAACAACTTGAGAGAGAACAAAAATTGCATTTTCAATGATCTGCAGCTGTGCCTATATGTGAAGACTATTTTAGTTCATACCACCCCAGGAGTTGCCCCGTAGGTAAATACCCGGAGGAAAGAGATCTGGTGATCGAATAGCCAGGAGATTTTACAGCCTCTGCTGACTAGCCCCTCCGCATCCAGTTCCTAAAGAATAAGTAACATGATCCTCAAGACGCTGAGTGTTGTTGCATTTACGTTATTAGTGGCCATTTTCCGCGCTTTCGATACAGGGCACTTCTCTTGTTCGCTATCAAAATTCAATTCCGTGTCAGGAATAAAATTATTTTCCCGAAAAGTTTTTTTGCACACTCTGTACTAAGTTACCAGTAAATATTTCGTTACAATTAATTTTAAGCTTCCAATACAAATTTGATCAAAATCTACTTATTTTAGCTAACGTTTCGTAGTTTTCATGTGGACGTTATTTTCATATTTTATATCAACATCGCCTCGGCCTGCGTATTTTTACTTACATAGTAAGAGTTTAATGTTTTTATTATTGCGTTTGAGAATATTTTAAATTAAACTTTTGTACTTTAAATTTTTATTTCAATTTTATGGTCACAAAGGTCGTTACAAACTGCATAGACCTATGTGAAAGATTATGGACTAATTTCGAATTCAATTTTTATTAACATAATTTTTCATAATAATTAAATTAAATTTTAATAAACAAAAACCATCAAATGATGAATTTTAAAATTTATATTCATTTCTGTATATTCTCTTTTTTCATGCATAATTGTATAAGATATTACTCTTGACTTTGAAATATTCTTTACCTTGAAAGTATATAGTGTAAATTCTATTAAATACGTGATTAATTTCCCTCGGGCGTTTTTTGTAAGAGGTTGAATAATTTTATGATTCACCAGCTGTTACTTCCTGTGAAGAAAGGTATAACAAAGCCATCTCTTAATTTTATGTGTAATTCATCAGTACAAAAAACTTATCAAAGTAATATCTATATAATAGCTTTACAATAGATATAAATTAGGCACCTCAACCGTGGATAATCTTAATGTAAATGTATAAATTTAAAATCTATCAATTGAAATAATTTTCCTCATGGTTACTAAAATGAATTAAAAATACCCAAGATTGACTATAAACATTCTAATTATAAAGACATATATTGTTAATAAATTTATTATTATTAAAATATATATCTGTATTATATATATTAAAACCTAACAAAACAATCAGTATTCCCAAATACATATTTATTAATCTACAAAGATCAAAATTCCACACTTGCATAAATCGGATATTGGTGAGCTTCTTATCACTATAAATCTAGGATAGTATTACTAGTAAAGTTTTACAGTAAAAAATCTAACAAAAAACATTTGACAACTTGAGAATAAGTTCAGTGTGATCACTGTCATCAACACACATCTACGTTTTCGTGTGCTTTTAAATTTATCTCCATTTCGATTTTTTAGTAATTTCAATCTCTTAACACTAGTGCTTCTACATAGTTAGACACTAACTCTGTTTGAGTATAAATTGTTCTTCTACAGAACGGACAAATGTTACAATATATAAATTTTTGAAATTTTATATTTAGTTATCATTTTTTTTTTTTTTTAATTTCATTCACTACTGCAGTATTCTCCTCCTTAGGTGCAAACAGCGCTCCTGTTGGTGATAATGTGTACTACAAGCGCCACTTTCCCACCAGGCTGCCATCTTGATGATACATCAGATCGTCTATGCGTAGATGTGGGTGATCAGGAACCACAAAATGGTGACTGGTCTACAGTTAAATCCCTCAATCTCTATAGGAGAAACATAAAAAATTTGACCAGCGGATACTTCTCCACAATGAGTAGCTTAGAGTCCTTGAAACTTTCAAAAAATCCTCTAGAAGAACTAGATTTGCGTCATTTTCTCGGAGCAAAAAAACTCCGTACTTTGATTTGTGAAACTGACACTTTGGAAAATATCATTCCACTAGACGCAGGCCAGGAGTTACCACATCTTGAAATTCTTTCTCTACGGTAAAAAATAGTTTCTAATTTTCAAATCATTCTGTTTTCTGAGAAACGCAAACTGCATCAACATTTTCCAACTCTCTTATTTGTCATAAATTTTTATTTGTTATTAAATAAGCGAAAAATTTGTTTTAGAGGAAAATATATACATCTAAAGAGCAGGAAAATGTTTTTACTTTTTTAATCTGTTTTTCTCAACAAGGTTAATAGACTTAAAACTGGAACTGAGAGAATTGTTTTATGAGAGAATATTCTTTCTAAATTCAAAGCTAGTAAAATTATTATTCACTGACATTGGCTGTTTCGCACTGTTGACGTTAAATACTATTCTTTTTAAATGTTTGGTAATTTCATAAAAACTAATTAACTTTCTGTTAAACAGTAGTTACCAATTAAGTAGAACCTCACGTAGTAAATTTACTAACTTACTCTTATGTTACAAGCTAGATAAAATATTCCATCAATTATGATCAAGAGCGTTAGACAACTTTCCTTAAATGAGACTAAAAAAGGTGTGCTACTTGTCATAATATATAATATCAAACTCATGTTTCAGCGGAAATTACGCAGAAGTACCACATACCATATTCCAAGGACTCCCAAGAATAAGGACAGCGTTTTTAATTGGAATTAATTTAGTGATACCTGATGATCGTCCATTCGCTACATCTTCCACTCTTCAAATCCTCGATTTCAGTGGAACTGATGCAAGCAAATTAACCGGAGAAACATTTAAAGGAGTACCTTCAGTCAAGTGGCTTATATTAGACGATTCGAGAATCACTGATGTTTCAGATGTTTTCTTACCTCTGTCCAATCTTGAGTTACTTAGCTTGAAGAACAATCCAATAACGGTAAGGACTATATAATGTTAATATACAAGTAAATTATATTATTGTTGAATAAGCTAAAGCCTTGCGATTAAGTCACACGAAAATAAAAGGAATCATGTAGCTAATATTTTGTGTGATAATATTAACATCGTAGTTTCCTCTAGACCTTCAATATAATAATATCTGAAAAGATTAGATCTTGATAAAAAATAATATTATCTATAAAAGTGTTTTTATGAACTGATTGATATTTGTTTTAAATTTACGTGATGTTTCGAGTTTCTTAATACAAATATTTATATGTATAGTCTTTATTTGTTGTTGGGTTATTTATGTCACATACATAAATAGTATCGTTTGAACAGACCTTATCTCTAGAATCTCGTGCTAATACAATAATGTTTACTCTTATTTAGCATGAGTATATTGTACCTAAGCAATATGGCAGGTACTACTATCCACCGTTTAGTAGTCTTAGAGCAACTTTTTGCTGCTTATAAAAAATTTCACTCGATTTTACATTAATCATTAAAAAAATTAAAACGAGACATTAGAAAAGTTAAGATTAGTATATGATAAATCATAATGGGACTCTTCAAAAATTATCAAAACCAGCATAGAAGTATTGTCGTTTCGAAAACTTAAATTGTCGTTTGACTCTTTCTTTGACAAGAGTAGTATTGTCTTCAATCGCCTTATGGGTCAACCATATTTTTTAGAAGAGTATTTGTAATAGTTTTTGATGAATTATTCTTCTAAATGTCCCGTAAGGTAATAAAATCTTAACCCTAATTCATCCCCTTTTTCATTTATTATATATAAGTCGTTCTTTTGCTTATGTTAAGACAAATCTTTTAACAGAATTCAAAACGAAAAACCCGAAAATTGCTCCACATAAACCTATAATTATTGAAAGTCACTAAAATCAAAATTTGGCGATGTAAGTGTATGAGAATACATCACGGAATGGTACACACAATCATTTCAAACATTTTGAGGTTACTTAAGCTTTTTCTCTCTGAAAGATACAGTTCCTAAAGAGAAGACCGTTCAAACGTGGACGATGAACACAGAAGTGGCGCGTCTAGAGACCAGAGTGACGTTCTTGTTGAGTGAGCGAACGCCATAGTGAGAGTAATTCATAGTTATGTTTGTATACTGCTATGTTTAGTAACTAATGTATTCTTAGGAATTTAGTCTGTAGATGACAAAAGTGTATTTCTATTTAATATTGACGTCTTTCAAATAAATTTCAACTTTTTTGAAACTAGTTTTTAGACTACTCTATTCTATTTGTTTCAACCACATTAGACTAACCAACCCCTCACTTTTGTATTTAATGTAAGGCTCTATAGAACGCAGCTTTCGCACGACGCCATTATCGAGACACATTGACTGATTGATCTGTCAATCATAAATTGCAAACGTTAAAATAGCGATTCCCAATATTTGCATATTGCTGCAAATTAATAGCACAAGACATTAAGAACATGAAAAAAAATTCAACATTTTGATATCACGGCGCACGATTTAAACGTCAAGTGTTAAAGGATATAATTTCTATGAAACATAGGTAAATAAATTACTGGGTTCGTCAACTGCAAATAAACAAATGAAAATGTATTTTGACTATTAACAAAACATTTGGATTTATAACTTTCATCATCAGTTTTTGTACTAGTATTAAAGAGAAAAACTCAAATGCATTTATTTCATTTTTACAGTGTTTATACAAAGTGACAATATTAAACAAATATATTGTAACTACATTTTTTCTAGAATTTGGATTGGTTTTCTGGTTATGACATATAATCATCCCTATGAATTGAAAATCCAATTTATCTCACTTCAATCATAAATGATTATTTCTTAAGTTACTTAAAATATGAACTTTCGTTGTTCCATTTAGCGCTATGTTTACAATACACTGAAGTCATCATTCTCGCCCGAAATGGGAGTTTGCGTTTTCATAGAGTTTTACTTTATGTGATATTTTTGCAAATGTTGTTTATACCTATAACTAACTATTTAAACTAAAAAAATAATTACAAATATTTACAAAAACATTTTTATTTTCAGGAATTAAAAACAAAATTTTTAAGTACGGACAGCAATTTCTATATTGATCTAGAACACACATCTCTGATACGAATAACATCTGATGCTGTGGAAAACTTAAAGCAAAATGTCATAATAAATATAAACTACACACCTCTGGCATGCACTTGCGACTACGAAGATGTATATAAATTACTCTCCCAGAAGAACCTTACAAGAAGAACAAGGTTTTATAATAAATGTGTGTATGATAAAGTATGTTGCTGCTTTATAGAAGATTGTAGAATACAATAGATGGCGAGTTGGGTTTATGAAATAAATACTACGACAAGAAGATATCCTACGTTTTATTAATTACTATTGTAATAGTAGATAACAATCTCCAAAAAAATTAAAAAATATATATATTTTTTAAATTTATATCAATTTATAATCATGTGTCTAATTTTTTATATCCAAAATAAATTTCTATATCACTACTTTTCGTATCATTTTAGTACCACTGAATCATTTTATTACATACCTTTTATAATTTTTGATGGAATGCCAAAAATTCTCGATTTCATGTGAATATTTCAACGGAATTTTAATTTTTTTTATTACAAGATCCTTTTTGTTTTTTATTTTATATCCCAGAAATTCTCGATTTTATGTGAATATTTCAACGGAATTTTAAATTTTTTTATTACAAGATACTTTTAGTTTTTTATTTTTTTTTTGTATATTTTATATACAAAAAAGTAAGTTCCATCAGTTAAGTGCTTTCATTCCTAAACATTACAGTCGGTTCCATATAACATATCACGAATTTCTTTGACAAGCCTCTGCTTATCTGTCCTATATTTCATATCCCCTGATTTCAATTTCTCTCTTTTTAACTATTTTTTCAGGAATCATTCACAAATACTCAGTCACGTTGAGTTGCATAAAAATAATCAACGTTGCTCTCTCAAGCATTTTTTTTGCCTTCTACGAAATAGAGGCTGAAAACACTCTCCCTCTCAGATAAAAGACTGTAGAGTTATTCGCTTCAACTAATGTGAGGTTGGAGTCCAGTAAATTCATTGATGCACTGCGTATGACGATAACTGAAATCATTCAAATAATAATTTCATGGAATATTAAATAGGTGTGATAACAAACGTTGCCTCAATATATCAAATAGAAATGAAATAAAAATGTAGTATATATGACCATTTCGTTAAACGACCGTAAGGTGATGAGTACACAATACTAATTAACAATGAAGTTTAGTGAACTGAAACAAAAGAATTTAGAAACCTTCTCAGTTCTATCTTCGGGTCACATAATACTTATAACAATGAAAACCCACAAAATATACTCACCAATGGTACATGGAACTTGATCAAAATTTGCTTTAGACTTAATACGGTGAAGCGCCATTAAGAGATACAAGATATAAGTTTCACTAATACAAATACAAGATAATATTAAACAAATCACCTGGAAGCAATATCATATTCGTCACGCAAAGACGTGACAGGTAGAACACAATCATATCATGCGAGCACATTGGCGCACACGTGCCTGAAAATTGATGTTGAGTTTGGCGATACAACCTCTTGAAGCTAAACCAGTCAGGGGGGTAAGAGACGTATCAACAATGCTCGAAGTTGAAATCCATCGCTGCAAGCTAATTCAAAAATAGTTGTATTTATTTCTTGCTGGGTGTTACATAAATAGTTTTAGATGTTTGCAAGTTTTTGTAATGTGTACATGACATTTTTTCTGAATGCGACAATATAAATTTAATTATATAAAAATGTGTCTGGGCCTTTTTAGCAGTGTTTCAGAGGAGAAAATATAACTCATTACATTCGCACGTAGAAGTTTGAAATTAATAAATGTTTTTACAAACCTATCCTTGATTTTTCAGTGAGTCAGAATTTTTTCTCTTAGTTTGTTTAATTAATAAATTGACGTATCAGAATAAATTGTAAAAATATCACGCTTTTTGAAACATTTCGGGTTAAAAATTTTCATTTATACATAAAACCATATACTTCATTTCTGAATATGCTAAACCAAATTAGAAATCCAATGGTAGTAACAGTGTTTTTCTGAGATTTTTGTTGTACACTCCCCAGCTATTACCAATCAGAGCTGTATAGTAAAAAAACCGATATATCCACCGAGGAATCTATATTGCATTTTAGATCACGGCACAAATTGATAGCATACAGACCCAGCAAAACCACTTTCACCCTAAATTAGACTTCAAGAACGTAATAATCAATATATAAAAAAGTCTATGACGTTGAGTACTGTGTCCACAGACAAATAGTACCTGTTGTTAATAACATATGATCTCCAAACATTTCCTCATATCCATCTACATAAACAGACGGATATTATGTCCGGTTTGCGTAACAACTGAACATCCTCGTGACACCAATACAGGATATTAGGAGCTAAAAGTGAGAACACAGTAGTTGCACTTCAGCTTGCGAGGATACATGATGAAACCATATCTAACTGTAAGTACATGTAAAGGTTAAAATTTAGAACATCATATTATAAAATATTTAATAGTTATTTCCTGAAATATTTGGCGATGATATAATATTTATTTTATTTAGTAATAAATGTTTTGTATTCATCATTGACACGACAACCGAATTAAATATCAAATTCATGTCTTGGATGTCAACTATAAGATATCAGCTATTGAATTTAATGTTTATGGAAGTTATTTAATGTTGTTTCAACGTCACTTATTTTAAGCAGAAAGAGAGGACCATATTTGTATCTCGTGATTATTACGACGAAATCCAATTATCTGACAGATTCGTTAAATGACGTACTTGTGAGTTATATACTGATCACCTGAAACTAAACTTAACACTGACTGAAAATGATAATTTTCAAAATTCCAAAGTATTTTTAAAATGAAAAACTCAAGTTTACTCAATCAATATATTGTCTTCGGCTGTTGGAGAATTGTATTGGCCAAGTTATACAAGTCACGTTCAGACATTAAGTCATTTAATCCATTCATAACATTATAATTACTTGATTTACACGTTATTGAAAAAAGTAATTGTTACAATTATGGTAACAAAATGGTATATTCATTAAGTAATTTTAACTTATATACTAGGTATACAATATATTACTATAAAACGTCTATACTATTCTTAATAGTATTCAAAGTGAAGCTTTTTGTACTTGTCTGTCTTGACAATACCAGTCACGTCATTTACAAAATTCCTTACTGTGTATACAACAAAATTATGTTAAAAAATGACAAAAGAAACTAAGAATAACTCATGATGAAATGAAAAATTAGTCACAGATATTATTTTAAATCTATAATCAATCAAATTTACATTTAGTTTTCGTCTCTTTTCAAATTTCTTCTATTTTGTCTCTTTCTTTTTATTAGTTGCTTCTCGTCTGACTCTTTTGCCACGAATATTGCAAAGAGGTGATGAATGGTAGGTACAAAACTCAAGCAACACAGACGAGCATGCTGGACGTTTTAAACAGTCCTCTTGAGATGTTTTAGAATGATGATTTTCTATCCACTCTCTGCACTTCTTCTAGAAATTCCTAGAAATACTTACATTGTTCTCTTCATCAATGTAACATAATGATGAACTTTTTTTAAGTTATTAAAATATATTTTTTTATTGGAAAAAATGAAACACAATAGTAGTGTCTTAATTATGATAACGATAACGTATCCATTTATTATAAATATTCGTTATATTCCTTTTAATTGTTTATATATCCCGTCTTTTAGTTACTAATATTTTTCATTGACTGTGGAGATGTTACGTTTCAAAAACCCATCAGGAGTTATGAGGACATAAAACTCAAAAGTACTCTGTCCAGAATTGTTTTTTACTATTGGATAGCTGTATTAGACCGTGTAATATATGACACGTTGTGACTCAAGGTTTTTTATCAATTCATATTACGATCATAATAAATATCAATACTAATATATAAATGCGTAAAGCGAAAGACTGTCTCTTTGCTTTCTGATCTCGACTAAACCATTGTCCATATCGTGATAAAACTTGGCAAGCAGTTAGTTTAAATGTCTAGGATGAAGATAGACTAACGTTTTTAAAAATATATTACGATAGATAGATATGGATTTTGAAAATACATGTCGATGAAATCGGGATAAATGAGAGTCATATATCCGTTTGCTGCTTTAATCGTTAGAGAGAAGAGACAAGTATGAATGGCATTATTGTTTACCTCAATGCTTCAATATAAGACACTATTTTAAAATACAAAAACCATTAAGCACCTTCAAATTTATTGGATTCTTTGTTTTGTGATTTATCACAAAAATATCTGGATTGTATCCCATTCAACATTACTATTTATAACAAAATAACTGATGGTACTATATGACTTACATTACACCAAGAAATAATAAAAACTTCCAAAAAGGAATCATCGTATCTTATTATAATTATTAATTATAATATATTTTAATTAATTAGATGACCTATTTTAAGAGACCAATTTATTTGCATTTATTTACCATCACTGTGCAATGGTCACATTTAAAAATTTTTTCTGCACGTACAAGCGCAGATTGTCTGATGTATCTTCTACCTTAAACTTTGAAGATCCGAGCTGAATTCAAAACATTTTCTTTCCTTACATTCTTAATACTTTCAACAAACATTCTTAATACTTTCCTTACACACTCCGTGTAATTGGAAGTGAAAACGTCTCCAAATGTTAAGAAAAATCGACATTAGTTTAGACTTTACAAGAAATATAATGATATGGAGCAGCCAATCAAGCCTTGGAAGCAAAACGTGGCCGGCCGCGTTTCCCGCGAGACGTTGTAGAGAAACGAGTGAAGTTTTGTAACAAATTTGTATTATTATAAATCTAAAAATTAGAAGATGTATATGTTATAAGAAAAATCAGTAAGTAAAAGTACTTTAATCTTACAATATTCGTAGATATTTTCTTTCTTACAATATTCGTAGAGATTTTCTAGAATGTCAGCCTAAGAAAAATTCTGGGAAGCGTAGGGTAATCAGTCAGTACTAAAAAATTTAAAATAGAATAGGGATGAAAATTGTTTCTTTATCGTATATTTCATTTTTTATTTGACTGTCGATAACTGATAAATTAAAATTCTCAGTTTTTTATCAATTCTGTGTTGTAATATTCCTATACAATATTGAGAAGTGTTTCCACATGAATTTCATTAATTTCTTCATATCAATATCTTTTTTATCTATATTGCCTCGAGAAAACATCTTTTACTCTGAGTGGAGAACGAACATGTTTTGACACTCAGTTTTTATTTATTTGTGAAAAAATAATTAGAGAAAATTAACTGATATCTTCAATGCTCATGTCACATTAAATCAGTTTAAATATTTTTTCTCGAAAACAAAAGAAGCCATTAGGACTCAATATTCGATGGTTCCTTTGTTATTTTAAAAGTCTTCGGTAAAATTCATTTTTTATACTTTCTCGCATGGTGTTTTTTCCCCTTTATATACAATAATAGAAATATAGATGTTATGGTCATACATTGGGTAAAACGCTTCAAAAACCTCCACTTCTTTCTTGGTTTTAAACCATCTCTTTGGGTATACTTGCATTCAAGTATTTAGTAAAAACTTAACGATTATTAATGAAGACAAAAAATGGCACTTTTATTAGGTTATTTTTACTTATCTACTAGGTACGTAAAATATTATTCTATAGCTTTTCGTGGGGTCTTTTATACCGGTTTTTCTTGCAAATACTCTCACAGCTCTTACAAATTAACTTTCCGCAACATCTTCAAAAATTTATCGATAATAACAAAGTTAATAAACAATAATTAATAAAAAAACAAAAAGAACCAATATCGGACATTAATTTGAAATAATTTTTGATCAAAATTGTATTTGATCTTTATTCTCCTTCACATTCCTAATATTTCTTTATTTGCTTCCTTTTATTAGTAGCATCTCGTCTGACACATTTACCACAAACCTTGCATGGTGCAAAACTCTTGCATCCGAGACGAATACATTCACGTTCACTGTCGCCATATCGAACGACGACTTTTCAACATGCGTACATGTCGTACCTCGTCTCTTATCTATGTTGCTCTTAGCGCTAGACGGATTGGAGGTATTGCAAAGGGGGCAAATTTCACAATAGGAACGTATTGAAACGGTTTTCAATACGTAAAATTTTAAATCTAATCTGCAAACGCAATACATTACTGTTTATCTAGAAGGAACAATTCGTGAACTAGAACCACACGTAGAATTGTAAAAAAAAATTTTCTTCACACTTCAAATCTTTGAATTATATCTTTATCAGAAATTTAAAAGATTCTTGGCAAAAATTCCGTCTCTCTAATTTCGATCCACAACCACAAAAATTTTCTCTTGGTCGCAGCTTGGTAGCAATATAGTCTACGTCCAGCGATTCCCTGAAGATTAAATGTTGCTAAACGAACGCTAGAGATAAGACTCCTATTACGTCTTTTCAACTTATTTCCTCCACCATCTTGATATTAAAAATATTATATGAAA
>NNCF01143909.1:0-20347 GCA_002313205.1 Laupala kohalensis
TCAGCACGAAATCTTTTCACGGCCCAACTACGGTACTTAGCCCATTAGCTAATTGACATCGTAGCAAAAATCCGAGTCGAACACATTGAGAGGATTTCTAATGTCGAAGCCCCTCGGTAACCAAGTAATTTAGATTCATTACACAGAATCCAAGTCGTGGCGCTCAAACTCCTTAATTAAGACTATCGATTCCATTGTAGTGATCAGGGAAAACCGGATCCACCACGAAAATGATATATCTTGAAGTAGGACAATGCTCGAAAATAATTGAAATGTCCGAGTACTACAAAAAGTAAACTTGAAGTGTCTGTCAGTCCTCTGAAATCCGACTCTGTCCCTCCTCTCTGTGTCAAAAACCAAAAATCTCTTCTTTTAATTTTAATCCCCACTTTGATGCAAAATTCTTTTCTTGTAACTTTAATCCTCACTTTGATGCAAAATTTCGAAATAATGACACGCCCCCGTCGTGGCACGTGATCTTTTATTAACCAATCCTTGTCTTCGTCTTATTTCCAGCAAGCTTCCCTGGATTGGCTAAAGCTGTCGTGACGTTTGTTTGTTTACCACATTTAGCCGACCACCCAAAATTTGGAATTCTGCGAGTTCGTGCTCGCCGCGGAAGACCCTAATGACTACCTTGCTTTGATACTCGCCGTCCTTTGTCCCTAAAAGCTCAAGAAACCGCGCCCTTAGTATACTTCCGCTTTCGACTCGCGCCCTTGTCTCGATGCTGCAAAATATTATTAACTATTTTTCAATTGTTCGGTCCACGTCCGTTACTGTGGTATGTGTGGGTCGCGCCTTCCGTCGTGGGTCTTAGGACGTTTCCAGTCGCTTTCTCACGCTCCAAACAGTCTTTGTAGTGCCGAGAGCCCTTCCTTCTTAAGAAATAAATGTTATTATTTTGTTCGGCTCTTCCTGAAAACTAATGGCCTTTCTAAAACGCCGACATCCGCACCCTAGAACAGTATACCGCGCGGGTAGTCCACGCTGTATTTTTCTACGGTTTGAATTTCGTGTATATATTTTTATTAAAAATAGTATTTCATAACAATATACAATAACAGTAAAAACATGAAGAAATAATCTAAACGAATACTTATTTACTTTGTTTTCTTTAAAAAAGAAACTAAGTTTTCATTAGCATATTTGAATAACGTACCACTTGGACGGAAACATGGTGGATCCCGGTAGTGGGGATACATCAACAACACTTTTTCTAGACACACGCTTAGGTATTTATTGCCCTAGCGCATTCTCTTGAGTAGATCGTGAAGATCCGACTTTAGAGGACACATTTCCCAAAGCTGAAGGTATAGGAGATAAACCATCTCCTTAAATACCATGGTTCTGACTGAGAAACTTGTCCGCTTTCTGAAAATTTGTTGTGTTCTGACCTTCATCCTATGATAACTACTGTGTATTACGTTCTTTTTGGATTATAGTTAATTTTCTTGTTGTTTCAGGCAAAAGTGAGCCTACAATCAGGTATGGAAGTTCATCACGAGACAGTTCTTCCAAAGCGGCATCTCTGTATCACACTATAACTGGCAAAGTTTTAGGTTCCCGTGAGTCTGAAAGAACTGACCTTAATGTCGCATCAGATATACTGGCGCAATCCCAACATCTACACCATATACCTCCTCCACCACCTCCTACGTCTGCAAGAAGAGCTCAATCGCATCAAGATGACCTATCAAGTACATCTGATTTCATCAGTTCAGTCGGATGCATGGACGTACGGGAAAGACTCGAAAGTCACTTGAAAGAGAAGCTACAAGATATGATGGGTCGTTCTGCTTTAGTAGGCCGAATTATTCGACCCGGATCGGTAACTGATAAGTGTGATGACAAAGGAATTTTATCAAACGAAGAAGGAGAATATCAACGAATCTCGGATGCTACGACGACATCTCCTATTAGTGATGTTGCAGCAAAACAGGCAGTGAGAGCACTAGTTCATAGAGAACCATCTACAGTTGCCAGTACTCCCACCTCTCCCCGAAAACATCGTGATCACGTTACAAAAATGGTACGATTACACCCTGCCTCAGACACAGAAGACAGTGTATTTTATGCTTCGAATGATAAAGGCTCCGCCAACAAAACTAGGAAGCAAAATTCATGTGAGAGTCTTACTTTGAGTACTGTCTCTGTAAATAGCCGTAGATCTTCTATGGATCTGGGTGATAGAAAAACACTTGTTGTTGTTATCGGTACTAGTAAAGGAGCACAAGCCCGTTTAATACAAAAACAAAGGTCTTGGGAGACGTTTCCTCCGAAGAAAAGAGGTGTTGATGATGACAAAGTAGACGGATATCGAAAATTTAAAGACCCTGACTCATTTCGAAGTGGGTTTCAATGTCGAGGTCTAGCAGATGTTGGAAGCCAAGGTAATATCGGGGCTCGGGGAGAAGGCGGGGGAATGAAAAAAGCTGATAGCTTTGAAGGACATGAAGAAGCCGTAAGGACATTAGTTGCTGCAGTTCAAGAAACCAGAAGTCAACATTTACACCAACAAAGGAAACAGTCACATCCAAAGTCTAGCAGCAGTTAAATAGGAAGAGTAGGTTAAATGTGAAACTGCTCATTGGTTAGATTAATTTATTTTATTCATGTAGAGTGAAATCTTATTCTTCTTGATTGAATTCTTGCGAATGGATATTCTGAAGTAGATTAAAGACTATGTATTCTTGTTCATGCGATGTGCCATTTTAAAATGAGCAATATTGTATTAGAATTTAAAGCTAATGAACGTACAAGGTTGTGTAATGATATATACAGAGTTTAAAGTACCTTATATTCCTAACCTGATATTTTCAACGAAATCTTCGGTTTGTATTATGGCACATGCATATTATTTACATGAGTAGCAATTTAAGATAACCTAAATTATTATTATTATCATTTTATTCATAGGTCGCCTATAGAAACGAAACACTTTTTGTTCATTTTCAGTCATAAACTAGTGCCACAAACTACCTGTCGAACTTTTAAAGTTATTACATTCATTACTCATATGGAATTCCCTTGTTTTTCGCCGCAAAATTTCATCATTATTTTCTTCGCTCTCAAGATACGGTTTGCGTATTCAACTGCTTTTACAATGTAGCGATATTTTGTTTGAAGTTTGAAATACAAGTTAAACTCACTCATACGTTTTATTGGATGCGAAAAAATGATTCATACTTAGTAACGTATTTATGGTAGCATCGTATTGTTAATTGTGCACACGATCATTTAATTGTTACATAAATTTATTTTGTTGTGTTTACTATATAAGATTACCAAGGGAGGTAGCTTACAGATTCATGAAACTGATTCTTGATCTTGGTTTGTGAGTCGGTTTCTTTGGAGGTATTCACATTATTCTTTGTATAGTGTTTTCTTATTACTGTTTTGATTTGTAACTTAGAATCATTGTGAAATGCAAAAAGAAGTATTCTATTGGTTTACAGGCATTTGGTTAGCTTCCTATGAAACTACTTTTAGATAAAAGAATTATATCTTCTAAAACCATTTTCAAATTGTGATTGCATGAAACAAACAAGAAAGAGAGAGCATTTTTAAATACTAGAAGATGAGAGACGAATCTATAGCTTTGCAAAGAATACAGGTATTAGTGTCGAGCAAATAAAGGATTAATTTCATGGATTTCATTTGGTAGTGAGGAAGTCAAATCACAATTAATCTTTATGTTGCTTGATACCTTCAAAGAATGGATCGATTTGTTACTTCATTAGAAAGTGGGCTTCTCGATTTTTAGATACTAATTAAAATGAACAAATACTACTTAGTGTTACATGAAAAGAGATGTTAGGCTCACAGGGTTCCTTTCTCAAACTTTCAAAATATAGAAGCGATTCTGTATTTGGATAGAACACGTAAGTATACCCGGGAAGTTAACTCATTGAAAATTATTGTTCGAATTTCTAGCGGAATTGTTGAATCGGTGACAGTTGTAGTCCAGAATATTAGGCGATTTCTATTTGTAAATACCCCGCAAAATTTCTTTACATACGCCGTAGATGGAACGAGTGGAATAAAATGCCGAGTCACCATTTACGAGAATATCATAATAAAACAGTTCGTTAAGTATTACTCAAAATCTTAATATTTGAAGAAAAATCGAAGTTTATGATCCCAGGCGCTTTAAGCGCAGAGCCACACGGTGGCGTCCTCGTGTATGTCTTCTTCTAAGATTACATGTTTCTGCTGGGCGAGGATTGTGGCAAAGTTTGGAAAGCCAACAAATCGTAAGCCGACGTTTTTGCTGATGGTTCTGCAAAATTTATATTGGAAAGTTCAAATTGTACTTCTATGACTGTTGCTCAGCGTAAAGGGTCATGTTATCAACTAATGAATAGGTATAACAACCAGCAGACCAAATATAATCTTTTGTAAGTCATAATCTATTCGAAATGTACTTAGAGTAGATACATTAAGTCCGGTGTCAAGATAAGATAGGTAATGTTGTAACATTATATGTTCATTGCTTTCCTTGTCAACTCAATGAGATGAATTTTTAAATCAGGAGTTTAGAAATTTTGCCGCTGTATAAAATGTCGTGAAAGTAAATGGTTTTTTAATTCACAATGAAAGCTCTCACTGCCTGTGTGGTCTACTGTAAAAGTCCGCTGAGGTCCATTGGAAGGTGTTATACCTCCTTCTTGTCAGATCAAAGTATGAAATGTCTGAAAATATATTTGAGGTACAGAGGTTATATGACAATTTATATTGGAAGACAAGCTTCGGTAAATCATCTAAACTAAATACATTCAGTTTGCCTGATATTTAGTGATTTTCTGTTATTTCAATGCAAACAATAGGAACTACATTTTAGGACAAAATAATGCTTCACAAAAATGTCTAGATCTTTTAAAATTGTTTTAAAACATTGTTTTGCTACTTGTTCATAATTAATAAATTTAACATCAAAGAAAATATTGTATAACCAAACTAATAAATGGCTGTATGTTTTTGTACCAATACCTTCAATAATTTCATTCCTTTCAACAATTCATAATAGTATATGGTAATGTGTCATTGGTATTTATTTAATTTTTAAATTTATTAATATTATATGCCCTTGTTGGTAATAACCAATTGTAATGTAACAACATTTTTAATTGATTAATTTTCAATAGTAATGGGCCAATAAATGACCAGTGAATACTTCAATTTAAATTATCCCCTGATAGTGAATGATATTTGTTTTAAAGAAATGCAAGTTATTAATCATCAAATTAATCTTCATTTATGTAATCGATATGCTGATAGACTGCTAATTCAGATTCTCATTAAGGAATTTATTCGATTCGGAGATCCTAGCACTAATCCGAGGTGATGAGGAACTGACCATATTTTATAAACACAAATCTATTAAGCATTCTGGTTTATTATCTCCAAAAATTTGTCTCAACAAAGTATTAAATTTACAATAATTCACATACATTACACACACGAAATTGCAGTCCTAATTTCTATCGAATTTTTTATTATAGACCCCTGACTTCTAATAGCTGTGGAGAGTACAACAAAAATCACAGAAGAGAATGATTAATACCATTGGATTTGTAATTTTGTTTTGCATATACACAAATGAAAAATTTGTTTTTAAAATTGAATATTATTTTTTAACACCTGAAGTGTTTCAAAAAGTGTGATATTTTTACGGTATCGACCATATTTTTTTATGAAATAAACTAAGAGTGACAAAAATAATTCTTATTCTGCAAATGATCATTGTCGTACTTGTGACAACACATTAATTTCAAGCTTCTACGTGCAAAAGAGATTGAGTTATTAATTTTTTTGTAAAACGATCAGACACATTATTAAGGAATAAAATTTATACTGACGCACTCTGAAGATTGCCATTATCACATTACAATAAAATGAAAACGTTCTAAACTATTTATGTAACCTCCAGCAAGTAATAAATAAAACCATGTTTTCAATTAGCGACCAGTGATGGATCTCAGCCACGCACGTTGTTGCTGGGCGTATCACTCCACTGACTGAAATAGCTTTAACAGATTGGACTCCACAGCTAACGAATGAATACGGCAGTGGCAACAACGCGCGTGACTGTAATACAATTACGCTACTTATTGTATTTTACGTAATAATTACGTAACTGTCGGTGTAATTCTGAATCGAAACGTGAATATTTACCCACAGTCGTGAGGTCTCTGAATCATGACAGAAACTCACGAAACTCCCCGGAATTCTTCACGCAATTACCTTAGAAAGATATCGATGTCGAAAATTATTTCCGGTGGAAGAACTTGCAAACTTTACAAAGTTTGGCATCGACCCCGGAAATTGCCCGCGAACTGCTCGTAGATCGTGCGTCATGGATTTTCCCTCCCTTAAAAAACTGTCCTATCAGGATGGCGCATTCTTGTCATGACAAGCTGCTGTTTTGAGAAAAAATTTTGATTTGATTCGCAATCGCGCGATGTTCAAAATTTTCCATTTTATAAATTAATTAATAAAAATGTTTCTAATCTAACAAAATGAATTCATTTTTCGATTTTTATGATTTCTGTCCCTCCGGCAGACGGAGACATATGTATTCTGCACTACCCACCGCTGAAACTGTTGGGTTTCAGTCCTCTTGTTACGCCGAACTTTTAACATTGAGCGTTAAATTATTTTGAAACTTTTAGTTTTTCTATGCGATAAAATTGAAATTAATTTTATTTCTAATTTCTTATTACGAATTCTCAGTTCCATTGTCCAATGAAAATTATTTGTTGGCCGAATATTTAAAGTTTGTAATGAATTTGGAATTTTTTTATAATGAATTAAATTATTATTGAAAAAATACAATATATAGTAAAGTAACTTTTTCTTCAAATATTGATAAGAAGAAACAGATGAAAGTAATCCAATCCTCCAGGAGGTAATGCATTTGACGCATAATCATCCTTTGCGTCGAAGATTTATATTATCAATTAAAATTTTGTTTAATCTGAATAACTACACATCGTCTTCTTGCATTTTTATGTCATTGAGCAAACATTTTTGGATTCAATATATTGAGGGAATGCCCTGGTGACAAACTGCGTCGTGCATATCGCACTCGCCTTCTAACTCTGGTAACGCAGAATCGCGGGAGATCGGAGTAGAATTTTCAGTAGTGAACGAAGCCGATTCGCTGCAGATTTTCACGAGGTACTCCCTTTCCCATCATAGTCAATTATCCTTATCGACGTGTACGTGCTTCGGAAATAGTCTTCCCAACTCTTTACCTTGCCCGTGTGACTAGGTGTCTATTTTTACGAATATGTCGGCGAAATAGGTGTATTTCTCGATCCGCTCCCGACCGGGAGCCATTCCCGAACAGACATTTCCCAATATTGTAAAACGTTTTATAATACTACAAACTGTAGATTGTGTCAAGCAGAACGTTCGGTCAATTTGACGCTGCGAAATACCATTTTAGTGCTGTTGAATGATTTGATTGCGTACCGCAAGATCTGTTGCTCGACCGTTTGTCATGCTTCCACAACGATCGCGAATTGCCTTATATGCTGTTTGCTTCCTCTGACGTCACTGACTCAGAATTGTGCGTGAAACGGCTGGAGTGTTCTCGTTCTTTCTACTGAATCAAATTTATTACGAAGCGTTGAGATACAGAATGCCCCTTTTAGCCCAACTTTCAGTCCTTCCTTGTTTTTTCACGTGTGACATTTGTACATAGACTACAACTACATATAACTATGCATTTTAAAACGTTTCGATAACCCAGCATTTTTTATTACAGAAACCTTAGTGAACGAATTTCTTTGACGTTGACGTAGTATATGTTACGGGATTGTGAGTTGTACGGACTAGAACAGGCACGTATATCCGAAAAATGAAACCAGGATTGTTAGTAAGTCAATTGGAACCCGAAATGATAAATACAGAAAACGAATTTAAATATTTCAATAATAAATAATAGGAATGCATGTACTACATAATAACAAGATTAAACGACAAGTTGCAGACACTGCGCCCATATCACCGTGCGGTGTCGTGGAATTTGAACTGTTGCTGTAACGCGCGTACTGTGTGCTCTTCGTTCTATTTGGTACACTTTTTATGTAGTTCATTTTGCGCATCACTTGTGATCTTTGGATGGCCGATAGTCCGGCGGTGCCCGCCGAGTTATCATTCCCAGCAGCGCTGTCAGCTACCCGCTGGGTAAACATGGATCTATTACATATGCAGATGCAGAAGCAAGAGTTGATAAAAGTGATAAAGAGGCTGACAGAAGTACATCAATTGAAGATGGACTTTGAGGAGCGCAAGTATAAAAGTTAAATGACAATAAGAAGACAAAACATAAAAGTAAACAATGGGGAAAATATAAATAAAACAAGGTAGAGAAAACAAATTACGAAAGTCCAGTACACAAGAAAATATTCAAACTAAGAGGGGGGAATGGCAGGAGGGGGCAATTTTAAGATATCACTGGGGGAACGTTGCTTACCAGTGTGGCAGGGCCAAAGGAGGTACTGTCTGAAATAGTAGAATAAACTTCTAGAGGTGTTTGTAAAGGTTTTTTGAACTGCGTCTTAGGTGCGACGGTGTATGAGTAAGTAAATTGGGGTAATTTTCATAATTGTTCTTATTTCCTCGTTGGTAGTGTCTCATCATAGCACCCGATTTTCGAATTGCTGAATTTGTGTCTTTGTTGCCGTGGCCCACGTTTCGCAGACACGGAGAGCTAGACTTCTCAAGCAGGCGGTGTAAATACGCATCTTGGTTTTAGTTTTCAGAGTTTTACTCCGGAGGAGTGGCGTTAACCTGGCAATGCGTTGCTGAAAACGCTTTCTCAGTTCTAGGATATATTTCTTCCATGTGAGCCTACGGTCCAGTGGGAGGCCCAAGTAGGATGCGTTAGGTTGAATGATGTTAGCATAAACTATATTCGGGGTGTTTTCGAATATGGGGATAGACATGTGCTCCGTGGAGAAGATAATGGCCTGTGTCTTCGATGCGTTTAGATTAAATCAATTTGTTTTGCTCCAAGCTGTTAGCTTGTCCGTCGCGTTTTGAAGCCTCTTCATGGCTGCTGGCAGTGTTTTAGCACTTGCCACATACGCCACATCGTCCGCATAGAGAAATTTAGATATTTAGGGAAGATTGGGGATGTCCGAGTTGAAGAGTGAAGAAACAGTTGGAGCCCACACGCGCCCTAGTGGGACCTCAGCGGAGATTTTCCTGGTTGTGGAGCGGGAGGACTGGAATCTTACTTAGAAGGAGCGGTGGTCTAGGTAACTTTGGACTTATTACATGAAGGTTGGGGGGATCAGGAGAATATGATTTTGTCGGAAGATGTCGTAGTGGACAGTGTTGAAGGCCAAGGACAAGTCGAAGAAAATGGCAGGAGCACAGTGGCGTGTGCTTAGGGTGGGGGCTAAATGTTGAGCAACACGGAGGGTTTGCAGGGGGTGGAGCGGTTTTCACGGAAGCCATATTAGGAAGGGAGAAGGACGTCGTTATTTTCTAGAATGGTCATGAGTCAGGAGTGGATCAGTCGTTTAAAAATTTTACCGAGGAAGAGGGGAAGACTGCTGGGGCTGAAATTTACAGGATCTTGGTGGGATTTGCCAGGTTTGGGGATCATTACTATTTGAAGATTTTTGTTAGAAGAAATATGGCGTTTTTGGTAAGTGCCGCAGCTGGAATCCCCAAACCTAATCGGAACCACCGGCCTTCTGCGTACTTATCCTCTTGAGCGCGACGGTGACTTCATCTTGGGACACATTCCAAATGTTGGAATTGTCTTCGGGAAAATGGTGGGGAGTAATACCATGGATGTGGGTGGAGGGAGAATGGAAGGGGAAAATCTAGTTTCTAGTATTCTTGCAAAAATTTCTGTCTTTTTGGCAGGGTCGTATGTGGGGATGGAGGAGGTCGGGTCGGGTAGGGATGGTAAGGAATGGGAGGGGTTTTGCAAAATTTTAGTGATTTTTCAGATGTCGGTCGCCAAAGTGATGTTCGTTTTGCTGATAAAAGCGCCCTACGTTTGAACCCGAAATATTGTTAACTTAGCGTTGAGGGAGGTTTCTTCTTATTTTCTAGAACGCCGATTTATCAGCAGGGTCCCTTGTCTTGTAGAAGCGTCGTTGAGCTTTTCGGCGCTCGAGCACCATCGCCATGAGTTCGTGGGGGAGAGTCTTGAGGGGATGAGGGGTGTATTTGGTTCCCGTAGTTTGTCGGAAGGAGGTGGTGATGTGGTTGGTGAGATGAGAGATGGTATTGTTGATGTCTTCGGTGGAATGGAAGGGAAGCTTGTTATTGATTTTGGAGCTGAGGCGGGAGGCGAAATTTCTCCAACTTGTGGAGGATGTCGCGGGAAGGAGAAAGGGTAGAAACCTTTAAAAGTGGATAAGAGTATGGGAAGGTGGTCGGATATCAGTTCTTGAAGGGGTTGAGGGTTGGTAATGGACAGGGTGTCGGAGTGTAGGACGATGTCGAGAAAGTCATGGAGAGATCGTTTATTAGACGGGTTGGGTCGGTGGGGGAAGGGAGAAGTAGGTCAGGAGTAACGTCCTGGTAATTTTTCAAGTAGTGCCCACCGAGTTCTTGGCTGCACAGTCCCAGTCATTGCTCTTACAATTTAAATACCCTGCGATTATAATTTTGGGACCGTGTTGTTTGAGGATGGTACTGTCCCTTGTACCGAGAGGGTTTGAGAATGTTGGGTTTCTGTGTTCTGACGTGATGACGACGGGGCCTACGGTGGTTCCGATTGAGATGGAAGTTGTTTCCAGTGATTTTAGGACTCAGGAAGGTACGGGGGGGTGTGGGATGGATTTGCGCACGGCAACTGCAGTTCCGCCGCGGGCTGGTTGACCAGGCTTGGGGGTGCCGTAATTCCGGTAAATTATGTTCCCCGAGAGAGTGAAGGAAGTCGAGGGAGCTTAATTAAAGTAAATAACAATTAGAATTTAGCCTTGAGTAGCTCTATTAAAAAGCGAGAAGGGAAGGCCATAACGCCGTGACAAATTAAATTCATTAATTAGTGTTATTTGTGTTAGTAATTAAGTTGAAAATTACCAAGAGGACTGATCAACGCAAACTAGTGTGGGAGGTAGAGGAGGCTGATAAGACACCGCAAGAGGAGAGCGTATTTATAAATAGTACGAAAGACGCGTTCCCGAGTTGTTCCGAAAGTGATGGTGAGGGTAGCGCGGGGGTTGCAGAGGAGCAGTCGAGTGACGGGGTTAGCGCTGAAAGCGATGTAGGAAAGCCGACAAAGGACCCGGAAAGTAAAGGAGAACAGGGCGTTTAGGGAAAGCAGGGGAACGAAACAGAATTAAAAGGAGTGATGGCGTTCTCACGGCAAATGAATGAAAAATTAAATGCGGAGGCTCTGAGAAGTGATTTGAACAATAAATTTGAAAAAGCAGAATTAAATGTGGAGGCTATGAGAAGTGATTTGAACAATAAATTTGAAAAATCAGAATTAAATTTAAACAGTAAATTTGAAAAGATGGAGAGTAGATTCGAAGAGTTCAAAAATGAAATGAAAGAAAGAGAGGTTGATTTTGAAACAAAATTTAACCAACATTCGCTAAGAGTAGACGAGTTGGAACTCAAAACTGACTCAAAGATAGAAAAAGTAAATGAGTTATTAGAGAAAAAGCATGAACAGGTTAGAACAGAAATTTCAGAAGTAAGGGATTTTGTAGGAAAGTCGAACAAAAAACTCATTAGCGAGGTTAAGACGGAAATTTCCGACGCCATGACTCGTAATTCAGAACTAGAAAAGAATATTCAGGCACAAGTAGCCATCCAAAGTGAGAAATTAGAAAAGAAGGTTGAATCGGTTCGTGAGGATGTCGAAGTGTTCGCAAAAGAACGAGTTAAAAATCTTGAATGTCAACTGGACCAAGTGCGAACCCAGACCCTTCAGGCAGAAAAAGAAAATGGAGACAGGATAGAAGCTATTAGGGACGCCACCCGCCACGAAGTAGACGAACAATTAAAAAAATTACGAGAGAGTAATATTTCGAACAGTGGTCCCTTAATAGTTCAATCCATGGTTACGCCACTTGAGAGTGATATCAAATTCGATGGAGCGGGCAAATTACACCCGCGTCGGTATTTAGAATTACTGAAGGGGTATTTCGAGATGCACCCTATGTCAGAAAGGAATAAAATAAATGTTGTAAAACAGTCCCTTCGCGGTAGGGCGGCGTTTTGGTTCGAAACCTGCGGGGAAGGGATAGATACCTTTCTAAATTTCGAAGAAATATTCCTCGAGCGGTACTGGTCGACGCAATAACAGGTCGAAAACGAGGTCCGCTTAATGAACAGAAGATTCGACCCTCGCGTGAACAGGTCGCTACAGGCTTATGTAGAAGTTGCTGTAGCGGATTGGAGGATGGGAGGTTCACGTAGGTCAGAACATGAATTAATCGAAATAATTCGCTCCCAATTACCTCCGCGAGTTGGGGATTTGTTAGCCGCCACGGGAGTTGAAACTTTGGGAGGAATGATTCAGAAATTGGGAATTTTTGATACGACCGCCGAGCGGGACAGAGCGTTAAATGCGACAAGACCTCCACCGCACATCAATGAGAGGGGACCGGACAGGAATGAGTACGCGCCTCGCTACGGGGGAGGTAACCAGCGAGCTTGGAGCGGTGACGGCAGGGGCCCGCCCGACCGTCGGAGCGCTCAGGGTGCGCCGCCGCGCGGGCCGGAGCAGCGTGGCTCGGAGTACCGCCCGCGTTACGAAACACATAACCAAGGCACGAACCAGTGACCTCCACCCAGGAGGGGAAACTAAGTGAAAATGCCTGGCGGGGCGGACCGGTGCATTGTTTAGGGACATCCATTATTACCACCATAGTTTTAGAATCGGAATTACTGGAAGGAAGTGAGGATGAAATAATTAATAAAGCAATTAGAACGTGTCCCGTAGTGAAGGGAAGCTGTCTAAGCCAGGATTTAAAGATGTTAATTGACACGGGTGCTGAAGTCAGCGCTATTAACGCGGATGTTTTTCAAAACTTAATCAAGATAAATACTAACATCCCGGTTCTTCCAGTGAACCGAGTAAATTTAGTCACTGCAACGAAGGGAAAATCAGCCATCGTTAACAAGCAGGCCTTAATTGATATTCAAATAGAAAATAAGACGTACGAAATGGTGTGTTTAATTGTTAAGAACTTGGTATATCCGATAATATGCGGATGTGATTTCATTATTGATAATAAGGTTAATATACATTTGAAGGATAATGTAGTGTGTTTTGGTGATATTGTAGTTAATTTAAGAGAGTCCGTTGAAGACAATAGTGAGGTCGTAAATGATCAATTGATTAATTCATTAAATCTTGAAATAAGCCCTGAGGTGAAGGTGGATGAGTGTCGGAATCTCTCGGATGGACAGAGGAGTGCCTTAAAAGCTCTGTTACGAGATAATTGGTTAGTATTCCAACCGAATTCGGAACCTATCAGAAATTTTGAATTTGAAATACAAGTTACGGACGAGACTCCTTTCAAAAAAGGGCATATCCTGTACCTGTGGCTTATAGAAATCAGGTTCAAGAGAACTTGAATCAGTTAGTTCGTAAGGGCGTGATAAAAAAACAAAGCTCGCCATTCTTAAACCCAATAGTAGTTGTGATAAAAAAAAACAAAGTAAGAATATGCCTCGACGCAAGAGAGATTAACGCCAGGTCTGTTCCGGATAGGGAAGCTCCCGTTAAAATAGATCAAGCATTAACTCGATTCAAAGGAACAAAATTCTTTTCCATAGTGGATTTGAGAGATTCGTACCATCAAATGAAAATTAAGAAGGAACACCAAAAGTATACAGCTTTTTCCTTCGAAGGGATTACGTATGTCTTTCAAAGATGCCCTTTTGGCTTGAAGTCCAGTGGTGCAGGACTAATCAAATGTTTAGATAGAATCATAGGGAATAAATTCAAGAATAACATCACGAAATACGTCCACGATTTATTAATTCACACAGACGATTTTGGAACGCACCTTAATATTTTGGACCAATTATTTAAAATTTTTCAGGAGAATAATGTTATTTTAAATTTAGAAAAGTCTAAATTTTGCACACAAGAAATTCAATTTTTGGGGTATACTGTTAATACTTCGGGAGTCAATATTTCTCCAGAAACAATTAAGAAAATTGAAAAGATACCGCCACCCAAAAACATTAGGCAGCTTCGGGGATTTATTGGTGTCGTATCATATTACAGTAGGTTCTATCAGGGATTTGCGGTCGCCATGAGACCTATGTTTAATTTGCTAAAGAAAAATCAAAGATGGAAATGGGAGGAAGAAGAAAACACCACCTTTAACAACATTAAAGCAGCTTTCGCTCACGCAATTTCGTTATCTCATCCGGATTTTGATAAAACATTTATCCTCCAAACGGATGCTAGCGATTATGGAGTGGGCGCGACACTACTTCAGGTTGAAGAAGAGACAGGGATGGAAAGAATTATAGCAGTCGCCAGTAGGACATTTAACAAATGTGAGTGCAGAATGTCCGTTACGCTGAAGGAGACTACGGCGATTTTATTTGGCCTTCAAAAGTACCGCGACTACCTGATGGGCAGGCACTTTAAGATACGTACGGACCACAAGGCTCTCATATTTCTGAAACACGCACATATCAACAATGATAAGTTGTTGCGGTATGTGTTGTGGATTCAGCAGTTCAATTTTACCATTGAACACGTAGTCGGTAAGGATAATCTTGTTCCTGATTATCTCAGCAGGAGTGGAGATGCTAGAGAGAGGTCGGAGAAAAGGAACGAGTTTAGGATATCCACCTTGGTTACAGAGAGCACGGCGAAGGCTGGGGCCGCTAGAGCGTTAAGCGCGTACGTTGACGCAGTCGGCGAGGAACCGGGCGTAGAGCGTAGGGATGTGTTTCCGCGAATAGTGCAACTGTCCGCACTCAATGTCCATGTTGAGGCGATTCCTATGCTCTCCAACGACACCATCAGGCTAGGGCAACGACGTGACCCAGAGATAAACCAGATGAGGAGGTTTAAAGAAGGGGAGATGGCGGAAGGTGACAAGGGGTACGCTCGCTGTCAAAGAACACAGGAAAAATACGTGTTAAATGAGGGCTTAGTGTACATGAAGTGGAGAGGGGGTCGCACGGAGACAAAAGTGTGGATTCCCAAGGAAATACGTAAAAATCTGATCACACACTTACATGAGAAGTACGGGCATTTTGGGTTAGCTAAAGTACTTAAAATCATTCAAGAAGTAGGATACTGGAACAACATGACTAAAGAGGCCAGGAAAGTCATTGCTTGTTGTGAATTGTGTCAGAAGTCCAAATTCCCGAATCGGTCATTTGAAGGAGAAATGCAAAACATAATTCCCCAAAGCAAAAACGAAATGATTAGTGTGAATTTGTACGGCCCTCTGCCAAGAACAAGAAGGGGAAACAAATTTATTTTTGTCATCGTAGACATTTTTTCAAAATTCGTCAAAATTTACCCGCTCATAAAACCCACGTCTTCAGCCTGTTTAAAATGCATGAAAGATTACATCAGGATCTGTGGCGTAGCTAAATTTGTTCTCAGCGACAACGGAAGTCAGTTCCGTAGCGAAGGTTGGATTCAGGGAATCGAAGTAATGGGAATGCATTTGTTTTCCAGTATTCGATCACCGCAATCAAAACCCACAGAAAGGATCATGAGAGAGTTATCGAGGTTGATTCGAACCTATTGCCATGACCACCACACTACGTGGATAGAATTAATTCCAAAAATAAACGAATGGTTAAATAAGGTCCCTCATGAAAGCACGGGGAAATCTGCGTATGAGATACAATGGGGTGAAAAACCACCAAAGAACTATCCCGAATTAACCTCAATTTTAAATTCAGATCGAGAAGGGGAGGGGGAGTCAGAACGATTGCAAGTCGTTAAAAGGAATTTAGAAATGGCTGGCCAAAGTAAGTACTTCAAAGCAAAATCTTATCAGTTTTACGAAGGACAAGAAGTTTTATTGCGAGTTCCGAAGCCCTCAAATATGAAGGAAAAACTCTACCACAAGTTTTTTATATTGTATGAAGGCCCATTTACCATTGTTCGTATTCCTAATGCGAATGTTGTTGAGCTGCAGGATAGAGAGGGAATTGTAAAAGGTCAATACAATTTTAGAAGCCTGAAGCCATTTCATAGAGGAAAATGTTTCATAGATTTAATAATTGTGAAAGTAGTATAATTGATTAACTTAAGACTGGTATTATTAATTGGAAACTATTACATTGTAAGGAGCCGAGGACGGCTAGCGTAGCACTCAGACATGGAGAGAACGTAGGTTTACGCTACGTAAGTTTTCCGAAAATTCGCTGCGTTGGCGATGCGAACATCTGTTGCGCGCCGGACCCAGGAGGCGGGGAGAAAGGGATGTTTTCCAGGAAGCGTGCGCGCGGGCAATGGAGGTGGCGCGATGGCGCTAACGAAAGCTGGATGTCGGAGGGTCCGCTAAGGGTAGTAGGAAGTGTGCGAGTTGCTTGCAGCGGGCAGCGGTGGTCGCTTTGCTACAGGGCACGCGACGCGCTGGGGCGCATGCTGTCAAGGAAAAGGGGTATCCATCGACGGCGTACGCTGTGGCGGCGCGGTGGAAAAGTGAAAGGCGACGGGGTAGATACCCTCGGTCGCTAAGAAGAGCCCGGAAAAGGCCGCGAGAAACTAGGTCACTGGAGCGGCACGTCAGAATGAAGCGAACGGCGGAATATGAATATTTAATTAAATTAATTAATTACGGCTTACTTAGCCGGGGACAAAAATATTAATACGGTGACTGTCACGTAATTGTGCGAGGAAATAATGAGCATAATTAATGGGATGTTAAATACCCCATGCATAGAGTTAATAGGATTAGGAATTTTGATTTATATAATTAATTAATTAATTATTTACGGCAGTAATTAGCCGGGGATACGCAAAACATCGGAGGCGTTCACGTAATTTTGCGAGGTTGGAGCAAAGTTGATGGGATAAACTGATTTTCCATGCTTAGAGTAGATAGGGTTAATAATGTATGTTTACTAATGTTTATTTAATTAATTACGGGTTTTATTTATTCATTTATGAGTAAATAGCTAGAGACAGCGAAATATGGAGGTTGTCATGTAACGTTGCGTGGCTGGGGCAACGGTAAGGGAATATAAATAAATATTCCTTGCTAAGGGACTATACAGATTAAGGTAATAACATTACTATTAAAAGTAAGATAGATTAATTAGTAAGACAGTGGAAAGACCGGCGACTGTCATATCGAGGCGAGGTGGTGCTTCTCGAATGAAATCATTAAGGATTTCATGCTATTAAATGGAGCAATTAAACTAACAAAATAGGAATTTAATTTTGAAAATAATAATTTAAAGGGGTTATTTAGCCAGAAAAAATAAATTAGAATTTGCCATATGCGTAGAATAAAGTGAGTCTTGATTAAGTGTTGAATTAAATAAGTGAGATAAAATATAATCATGTGTTAGATTAAGTAATGTCATTAATGTTGATTTATGAAACTGATTAAAAAGTATCTTAGTGGAATTTAATGTTTGAAATGACTTAAACGATGAAGTGTTAGTAAATGTAGAATAGAATTATTATAGAATATATGGGATTAGTTCATGAATGAACCTCACGTTAGCCGAAATGTAAACAAAGTACCGGAGACGGCATGAACGACTACAAGGTCAAACCTGGTAATAATGGAACGTACTAAACATGTGAAACAACCGCAACGAAGGAGAGAGGAGACCCAAAGGAGGAGGGGCTGTAAGACGAAGAAAGGGCGTGTTACAAAAGTAAATTGAGCGAAAAGAATGGAAATTAAAGTGCGAGTATAAATTAAGATAAACAATTTTAATGAAATTTGATTTCCTGGGATTTATGTAATTAAAAGGTGTGCGAAAAAAGGTTTTTTTAAAACTAAAGAATCAAAATGCACAAAAAGAAAAAAAATCAAAATCAGGAAGCCGTATTCGACAACGAAAAGGGTGATTAATATTGTAAATTGGTTTTTAAAAAAACGAGTTAATTGGAAGAAATTTTCAAGAGAGTTAAAATAATATTAACAATCGTAGTCTCACAAAGCATATTTCGGAGAAAAAGAATTGTCTTCACATGAAATACTTGTATATCGTAGCGCGATGGAAATAATGGTAGTGAAAATGAATGATAGTTATAATTTGTGTTTAATTAATTTAGTGAAGATCAACGTCCGAGGGAAATTGGTGAGGGAATCGTCGAGGATAATTAATGCGTCATTAAAATAGTCAGGCACTCACGTATTCTAAAGGAAACGTCGGCAAGTGGCCCACTATATATTTTTGTTGTAGTCTGAAGCACCCCACGTATAATAAGTAAGTAAAACGTCTGGGTAATTCCACTACTATTTAGCTTCAAAGGTGAAAAAGGAGATGGAGTTGATCAATACGAGAGTTTTTAAAGTAACTGATATAATATCATTCAGAAGGGGAGGTATGGTGAGAATTTATGTCAAAGGGCGTAACGAGTACAATTTATTAAGTGAATGGACAAAAGAGAAATTAGGTAAATATGAGGTGAAAGAGGACAACCAGGTATAGGAAATTCAGGAAGAATAACTACTGCGGGTAATTAAAATTAAAAGTAAGTAAATAAATGATTCTAGCTAGAAACGAAGGGTAAAAAGAATAGGCGGTAGACTACGAGAATTCAAAACAAAAATGTAAGACAGGCAGAGGCTTCAGTATTCAAACTCATATGTTATTGTTCGATAAGAAATTTATTTCCACGTTTTTTTTTCAATTCAAAAAAAGTTTAAGAAATTTCTCAAACTTGGTGGGTGCAATTGTGAGATTTGAGTAATTTAGTAATTAAAATAATAAAATCATCCTCGTTCGGGCGTATTAAATTCAAAGAACGGACGAAGAAGGGAAGTCTTACGACTCTCTAGAAATTTAAAGGCCTGCCGTTGAGAGATGCCAAGGGACGCTTGCATCTGGGATGGTGCGGCAACCCGCTGTCGGCTCTTTGTTGTAAAAAAAATTTATGGCTTTTTAGATATAGCGAGTTAGCGAGGGGGTGGGTAAAGCGACCCAACCCGACCGCAATAACCCAGGATACGCGAGGGTGTATGAGCAAGAACCAACTTGTCAGTAAAAATCGTTGGAAGAAAAGGCGTTGGAAATTATTCGAAATCATTCAAAATTCCCAATCAGAATTTAGGCTTCAGAAAGAGGAACCGTTTTGGCATTGAAAGTTTTCGGTCACGTGAAGTTCAAAATTTGGAAGACTTGGAAGTGGAAAGGAGGTGTAGAAAAGGAGGAAGACCATTTAAGGAATGAAAAATGAAATTATAAGATGAGACACATGAGATACATCAGACCTTGCTTTTTGAGTTTTCGGCGTCAGCTCTCGGAGCTTCGCCTCGTTGCTTCTCGTTTTTGAAACTTGTTGGAGTTGTAGAACTTGTGATATCAGACCAGATCACAAGAAGCGAGATTTTTTTGGCGCGAAGAAATTGTAAGAGATTTTCTTCACGGACATGTTTGCGTTAGTACTCTGAAACAAGTATTTCGAGATTTCGCACTAAACAATAGCACTTCATTTTTTGAAGATGCTGCGCTCGTGTCAATTATTTGCCGATTTTTTTTTACATCTGACAAATCTGATACATTGTTCCCGATCCGAGCCACGGGCAAACAATTTCCGGGTGGCTATTCGGAACGAACGAAGTTAGGCCGACACTGCGCTTGACGGCCCCGAGACCGCAGATGATGATAGGAGCAACTTCCGGTAGCCGTCGTTTGATGACACCGTCAGCGACCGCCCGAGATCGGAGCCTTACCGACCTTGCGAGGACACTACTCTCTACGGTCTGCCGTGGTTGGTCATCTTAAGAGGCATTTTTACGACGGTTGGTGATGTTTAACCGACGTCGTAATGCGCTTGCGCGTAAGGAATAGTGTGGCATAAGTCATAAAAGAAAACTCGAACTGTGGACTTGATCAGAGCAAAGAGAGATTTTAAATGTTGATAAAATAATGTTATTGTTAAATTCAGTGTATTTCTATATTTTTTAAGACAGGGAGAGAAATTTTAAATTTTGATAGAATTCTGCTATTCTCCGAGCAACCCCGAACAAATGAGAGAGATTCATGCCGCGTTGTTCCCTTCTTGGCGCTAACCCCCACTCCTTCTTCACGCACAACGCATTCCGCCAATCTGGTCTTTTTCCAATGGTTTCGCGTCACTAGCTTTGTCAGGTGCATTCGCACTTTCCTAGTTCGTATAATATAATTTCAAAATCTTCCGTCTGTGTTGTGCAACTCGCCGAACTATATATATATA
>NNCF01143986.1:0-11542 GCA_002313205.1 Laupala kohalensis
AATAAAATAATTAGAAAGATTAAACTGAAAAACAGAGAGAGCTCATTCACAACCGCAGCTAACGCCAGGAGCAGGCTAGCCAATGTCGTTAGATTGTCTTAGGAGGTTCACTCAGAGAGACTTTACTTAGCACTTCACTTGAAACTTCACTCAGGTTCAGACATTTCATTCCATGTACTTCGAGTTATTTCATGGAATATTTTCGACTTCGAAATATTCGAGTGCTTGTTTGGAGATCATAATACAGTTATTTTTGGAGCATCATTTTGAAACTTAGAAATGATAGCTCAATTCGTTTACATTACGAACGATCCGTGAATCACTTGGGTTCGAAGACGGTCAGAGGAGACTTTTTCCGGAATTAATCACATCATCACCGAGTGTGGCTGGATTCCTGAAATACGAGCGGCGTCCATTAAGATGACACCGTCTTGCTAAGACGGAATCACAACAGCTGATGCGAAGGATTCCTGGAACGGAGAGTCGGCTCTTCCGAAACGGATGGGCGCTTTAGCGGTAGGAAACGAGTGAGGAGGCGACGTGTCCGTGAGTTACCAGCTCCATTCTGAGGCCGTGATCACCCATCTTTGCAACAAAGGTAATGAACAAATGCTGGTTGCATCCAGTAACCAAATATCGCAGCGAAAAAGATTAGCGTGTGCGTCGAACATGAATTCATTGCGGCCCAGCTCAGAACTCTAAAGACATTAGCTTAAATTATAAGGGCCAATTTAAGAAGATGAGCTATTAAATGTGTAATCATTTTTCATAAATACAATTAACATTTGCCTTCAGCATTTTATTTGATGACAAGATCTAGTATGTTAGAATTCATTGTCAATATTTTCTGTTTTTGTGTTGTTTTTTTTTGGGAATGTTAATGGGGAAGAAGAAAGAAGGTAGAATGGTAGTTTTAGATATCGTGTATTACTAGTAAATAAACAATTTAGTCATTTTATTTTCAAATTGCGATTTCCTTACGGAACCCTGAGTGTGTTTTTACCTTCTAAATAATACGAATCCCAAACTCATTTCAATGAGAACCCTGAAGTCTCATGTGTATATTTTTTGTGGTCCCAAATTACCCTAGGAATTCCTCAATTAATTGTCCCACTTTTCAGGACAATTTGGCGCCCAACTTTCAAGACCAGCATCATTTAAACCCATGGTCTTCGCTAATACGTTTGTATAATTAACCACATCACAGTACTTATAAAATAATTTGTATTACGGATGGTTGGAAACGAAAAGAAACATCTGAGGGGTAGGCCTATTAGTTTTACATAAGAAATAGAAGCGATAGTTATGAAAGCAATATATTTATCGTGTACGTACTGGATTCAAATTACGAATCGTTCATCGTTCTTCTACTCATATGGCATCTGACAGTTGTCAGAGGAACAATGCCAAAATGGTCACACCAGAGACAAGTGTTCGGCCCACCTCTCCCTCTTCCACTATGTTTTAGTCCAGTAACCAAAGAAGACATGATATTTTAAGAAACTAAGTTACTCTCCGAAAACAAACAAGGGACCATCCCATCAATTCCGATCAAGGGCAGTGGCAGATTTAATACTTATAAAAGATATTATTTAATAAATTAGTAGTTATCCATTTATTATTCCAAAATGAATTGTTTTTAGATACTATGTGAAGTAAAACTTTGAATTTGAAAATAACAAAAGTATTAATGACATTTATAAAATCTATGGAAAATCCGCCGCCACCGGAGAAAAACCTGAGCCAGGATGGGGTTATCTAGATAATGTGCACCACAGTGCCAAGATTGCGTAAAGTTAGAAATAGACTATTAAAAGCAAAAGGAGTAAAACAACATTCATAAAAAAAGAAAGGAATTTAATCAGTGTCTAAAGTACTGTAACAATGACGTGATAAAGTATTAGAGGAATGAACATCGCTTACATCATCAGAAGTCACGTGGAAAACAATATATATGGGGAGATTGAAAATCATATTAACATGTGTTATTAAATCAGTAAATTCTTTAACAATATAGAAACGAGAAACTCATTAGAAAACTTTCTATTTTCACACCCACCGAACCGCATCATCAGATGGAAATTCTTCATCCTGACTGCGATGAAATGGAGTGTAGCAACACTGCAAGTCCTTGATATCACAGATGTTGTATGCGACCAATGCATCTTGGACGACAAAGATTGCACTCGCGTTGGACGCGACGAGATGAGGTTTCTTGCCTCGTAAGCACGGGAGTTTCCCCGGTCTACGAAGAAATGCCTTCGCCTCATCGCTCCAGGGATCCAGAGCGGGAATACGGCATTCAGGGGAATCCACCAAAAAGGCGGGTCCATAGTCAAGTAAGTGAGAAAGCCCGTCTGTAGTTAACAGGATTACAAATCAGAAACAATGGAGTTTTATATCAGAGCAGTGAACCACAAAATCGCAATTTATTATGGAGACACCACTGTGATAAGCAAATAAGTTTTGTTTTAATTAAAATATTGCGAATTGATGCTTTTGTTCGTTGTGATCGTTTAATTATCAATTGTCTAATTCTGTAATTTATCTGACTCCATATTATTATACTATCTCAGAAAGAGAATAGTATTTGATTATTATTGTGATCGTCACGAACAAAATTCAACAAGTTATTTGTAATACGACTACTTTAAATTAAAACAACTCAGATAGTTTTAAGATGATTAATATAAGATTTTATTGTCATATGAATTGAGATAGATGAAAGGTCAATTTTATAGATTTGATTATCAATCAGTATTCAATTATGATTGAATTGACGTTCGTAATTTGTGTACATTAAATTGATTTAAAATACATAAATTAACTCAGGAGAATTTGCTGTAAAACATCATGAAAACTCTAATACACGTTCTGAAATAAATACACAAATTGACACATGAATATTACATTAAATAAACACTGATTAATTAAGCAATGGCAGTAATACCAATAAAAACTAATAATTGACTTCCGATCAGATTGTACATGTCAATATGATAATCGTCATTTATGAACAGTTTATCACAATTGCATTAAGAATTATATTCCTTGTATGATGACATACGTACTTTAGAAATTACTGAATATAACGATTTTAACTGACTCAAACAAAATATTATGAAGTTAATTTGACAAGTGTTCTCGTCTGACACTATTATCCACTTCTCACATTCCTATAAGACGCGTGGTTGCCTTCTGAGTGACTCCTCGTACCACACTGTAATTAACCGCTAGATTTGTTTAATACCAATGATAAACATCTAATAACTTAGGTTGCAACGCTCTTACTGCGTTGTGCAAACACTACTAATTGTATTTAGCTTTGTAAGTTAAACTTCCGTCACTATTAATGGAGTGAGATCGGAGAGCTGCAAAACGCGTCTGTTCACCAGGAGTGATCAGCCTCATAGTGTCGAGAAGAAGCTTCTCTTCGCCCGTCTTTTATTTTGCTCTCTAAGTTTCTGATTGGTTCTAGTTGTCTCTATTTATTCTTCTGTTTATTAAAAATTCTTATTGTCCTATCGCATCGTAGATAAAACTATTGTTCACTAATTGTACTATCACTTGCTATTGTTGCACAATAAAACTATTGTTCATTGAATTGTTTATAATATTTAACTGTTCATTATGTTTATTCTTGATGGTTTTCTTCCGCCCATTACACATTATCTATTTCAGGGTATGTAGTTCTGCTACACTTTAAAAAAATGTATTTACCCACTGTCGGATCTTGTCAGATTTGACAAAGACAGGGTAAAGTACAGTGACGGGCGGGCCCTCATGGCCTGCGGCGCGGAAGGGAGGGGGGTCTGAGGGTCCCACCGTGGTAAGAACATTAAAATAAAATAAAAGAGAAAAATTAACAAATTTCACAAGTTTCTCGATTTGACAGAAAATGAAAAATTAATAATTATTGCCGTACATGTATTTATTCAACATAAACTGAGTAGAAATTAACTTTCATAACCAGCTTTGTATTGAACATATGATTTAGTTTAAATAAGGTATACATTTATACAATTGCTACTAATATTTTTGTAAAACAGACGAAGTCAAGTTTCGTGGGCACGCGTGATTGGGTTGTTCGTTACTCCGGTTCAGCGCTTCGCAACAGAAGCGTCGGAAATATGAACGTAGGGATTCTAATAATTCTCTTTTGTGTTTCTTTTATCGGCAAAGAAGGAAACCGGGCAACGTAGGAAAGGCACTAAGAAATTACAGACATATCTAAATAAACCATGAACACAAAGACATTTAATGTATACGTGATAAGTGGGTATAATTATATAAGTCACGATACCAGTTGTTTTAAAGAGGAGGGGGTCCCATGAAAAACCTTGCGGGGAGGGGGGAGGGTGCGAATCCTTACCGCCGCCACTGGTAATACACGAGGTGAAAAGAAAAAAGTTATACTCACCTATGGTAACTTGCGTCGAAGTGGAGTAAAATGCTAAGGTAATTACACTGAACATAAACAATCCAAAGAAGAATATCCGGAAGAAATAGCGGCGCGGGTGCGTTATCTTCTGTGCTGTGAACTGTTTTGTTTTCAAGAGGAAACGTAATATGCTAAATCCCATTGTGAATCTCTTTCTGATTACTACTACGAATAACACTTATCTATTCTATCCCAAAACTACAATTTTACTAGTACAAAAATATTCTAGTCTTGTCCTCGAACGAGTGGAATAGAATATTGGTTACCGCGGATTCTTCGACAATTATTCTCCAGTAGTACCAGCGTAGGTAGAATTAAATCACTGAAATATATTAAATAGTTACTTATTGTGATTTCAACTTGGAAAACATACCTCACCGGCCATTGAAATGAACTAATTGCAATTATAATTGATGTTAAAATACATTGTGTCTGATGGAGAAAACACCTATTTACAAAATAAGATACGACGTCTCTACTGGCTTTAATGCATTTCAAACAAGTGAAGCGACTTCGTGAATATTGCATGTACCATGCTATTAACTGATAGATGCAAATTAAATCACGCTTTTTCTTCGTTATTATTTGTGTTGTAGTGTTTTAAATCAATTTTTTTAAATAAAGAAAACAATGATATATCTCAGTGATTCTACTAACAAGTAATGCTGGTCCCACAACTTAGGAACTTCATTTAGCTAAATAATAAATAATTAGAAAATATATGAAATCATTATATCGCAAAAACATTAATACAATCTGAAAGAGCTCAAAAAAATACATGTTACTCGGGTAAATATTGTTTTGTGTCCTCTGTATTGTGTCGTAAGTGGGAGATTTCGCCAAGATGGAAAAACGAAAGACGTTAATGAGGACACTAGAATTCGAATATGATGGCAGATTAGTGCTTGTATTCTTCATGAGATATTCTTCATATGTTTCACAGAACAAGGAAGTTATGAGACATTAATTTGAATGACACCAAATGTCGTCTTTATATTTTTGCTTATAACTAATTCATTCCCTTGTTTTATGTATTTTTTAAGTTGTGTTTTAATAAATAATTTGTAGTTTTTATTCGACTTTTTTCATTGGATTTTATTAATATTCAAAGGATACTAAACACACCAACTCTGACATAAAATTCTATTTTTTATTGTTAGAGAAACAATACGCCATGAACCTAATTTTTATGAACTTTGATAATTTTACATACAAAATTGAAATTACATATAAATTATTCATGTGTTGCTCATTCCATTTAATCGAGTCACTGTGCTCTCTGGTTGTTTTCCCCCATACTCTCTTTTGGGACTCCGCCCCAGCAAATTCCCCGATGGGTATCACTCTACGCGCTCCTGCGGGGCTTCGCCCGAGTCAGGCTCCGAACGTGGATATCTCCCAAGCACGTGTCGTTATTCGGAATACAATGTTGTCATGTGGATTTAACCCGATTTGGTATCCTATTTTAAACGCGTCCATTACAATATTTGAAGCTATTTTTATTGGCTTGAGTGTATTCAGTGGCGGATGTAGACCGTAATCAAGGGAGGGGGGACTAACCAGGGAGCATTTTGTTGAAAAATTATGGTTTTCTAACAAATTTTATAAATATTACCTTTAAATAAAATACATCAAATAAACAATGAACAATCATTTTACTAATAACAATAACGATTATTTATTAAAGTTATTATTATGGTATTATTAATTTTATTGATGTGGTATTATTAATAGCAATAACAATTATCTTACTGATAACAATTATTAATCTGTTAACACTTTTACAAAGTATGCTATTTATCAACATCAATTTTATCTGTAAATAAGAGTTCAGGTCCAGAGGGGGGGGGNCCTTGTACCGTATGAGTGCGTTTGAAAATGAGGAGCTTGTCGGTTTTTTTTATAATGAATGATTAAATTTTCTTAACTACGCTATTTTCTAAATATTTAATGAGATTCATTTCACAAAATCATGAGTATATGGAATACTCACTTTTTATACGTGTTACATAGTTGCCAAATTGATAAACAAAAGTACGTTTACGAAATATCTCCTAATTTTTCTTGACAGAGATACGGTTATTGAGCTAATGTCGAAAATTGTTTGTAAAGACTCTAAAACTTTGATTATATTTATTTTTTATTTTTTTTCGAAAATTGAGACATAGCAAGCAGTTTTGATAAATGGTTCCATTTTGTTGTTGAGGGAAAGAAATTGTACAATTTTTACGTATCTAAGTGGGGGGAGGGGGGAATCAAAATGAAAGGATTAGTAAAATAGAAGTTTTTGTTAATATGATATGGCGGTATTATCTTATTAAAAGTCTCACCATTGAAATTGAATGTTTGTTTTGAGATCAATAACTTCATGATCAATAATAACGAATGTTATGAAATTATATGTTGAATGTCATTTTTGGTACTCCCACCAATTTAATGAACTTATTAAGCGAGTCAACGTATTATCAAATAATTTTTGGAGAAGGACGAAGTTGGTTGGGGAAATGAAATTGGTTGAGTGCAGGGACATACCTTAGGGGCTGTCTNAGCTCTCGTCCCTCCCCGAAGTCGCATAATATTCTGTGATACGACCACTTAATAGCGTCCAACCCGGACCTACATAATAATTTGTAGCTAATTTCTTGCGCGAGAAAAAAATTGTCTTTCCCACAGTTTCTGAGAATCCTGATCTATCTCAGGAACCCATAAATATATCGGAATACGGTTTGCGGAAAAAATTTTGCTGACATGATGCGCGAGAAGAAATTAGTTGCACAACAAATTAGACACACCTCCCTGCGAGTTGTGTTATAAACCGTGTTGTTTTATTTTTTCTTGTATGTGCATTATAACCAATGAATTGCCTAGATTGTACTGAAAACTAAATGAATGGAAATAAAGAAATACATTTGTCAAGAAAGTAGTTACAAATGGCGTGTGACACGTGGTGGACTATGAACTAATTCGTATCAATTCCAATCAAGTGTTCGGAGGTAGTAGTATTTCTGCGCCTCAAGGAAAAATCATGGCACGAACCTTCCTAACATAAGAATAAAAATAGTTAGTTACTTGTTATAATTTATACAGAATATCAAAAAAATTTATGAAATAGAATTAAAAATTAATTTCAAAAATGCTACTATTAGCATATTTTAAAAGTATTCCGAAAATATTGATAATATATTGCAAATAATGAAGTAATTGTAATTGTGAATAATAAAGTAAGAACTCAAAATTGGAGATTAATAATAACAGCATTCATATACATATCGGGAAGGAGAAAGTACTCGTATTCCATCAATGTAGAAAAGAAGTACTGAGGAATATCACGGAACTGCGTATTTTAAATAGAATGGAAATTTGGTTAAAAGTAAATATCAGGTTTCAGTACACCCAACCTACGACACTGCAGTTCTTTAACATAGTTTCGTTCTTTTAAGGCACGATTTGTACTGAAAGAAGGCGATCATTATGCAGGAGGTAGCGGACAAGATTACAGAGGGCACTAACACTCCCTAGTAGTCTAAATTTACAGCTGCAATATTAGTAGTTGAAATCGCAGAAAGAATGCAGTACTCGTTGAATTAAGACCTTTATTTACTGAGATTTTAGTAATAATACATACGTCAAGGAAGAATGTAGTCAGCCATTGATAATATTCGTGTGAACAAAGAAACAAAAAACAATTGCAAGATACTGTTATAATTTTAAAAAATCAGGGTTGAGTATGCCCTGCACTGTAGTTCTTGCTCATGTGCAGAAATTAGGCGATCATTACGGCAGAAGGTGGCGGACAAGACAAATGAGAACATAAGCTCTCTCTAGTGGTTTAAAAGTACAGCAGCAATGTTAGTAGTTTCAATCACAGTAAGAGAGCATTACTAGTTGTATTAAGAGATTATTGTCACAGCAGGTAACGAGTTGTTAGAATACCTCTTGGCGTATTCTGTTGTTGTAATACATGATTTCTTTTTTTCGGTACGACGACCACTGCATCTAGCGAGGGAGCTCGAAGTTCCATTCCTTCTTTTTCCGTCGTAAGGGTACCTCGAGGACAAGACATTAGAATAATAATTTATTTCATCCTTATTGTATTTAGGACTTATTTAAGAAGTAGGGTTTAACAACTAAAACTTTTTATGTTTGTCATTATCAAAGTGTTGAAGTATTTAACATGTATTTTTTTCGTGAGACGAAGCGAGAAAAGAAGTAAAGTATATTAAACTACATAGTTTTCTAGATTAATATACTGATTGGCATAACATCATTGAGAACCTGCTAAAATTTAGACTCGGAACCAGAATTTAACAATATAAACGGTGAAGTGCTGTGCGTTTGGCATGCATCAACGCAGAGCAAAAAGCGAAAGGAACTAGAAATTTCGATGGGAGATTGTTTTTGGAGGTTCACTAAGAAAGGATATTTCGTAAATACATTTTTAAAGATATTGCTTTCGTATGTAGAGTCCTCTGAGAAAGGACGTATCCGAGTGGCACTGTTGTTTCCAGAATTTTCGCTGTATTTCATGTATGAATCGAGGAGTATTACTGTTTTTGTACGTAATCGTGCTATTTCTGTCAAAACTAAATAATAACGAAGAGTAAAACAACGAGGCAGGGTCAGCTAGTGATTTATACTAGCCAAAGGGAATGAATATTGTGTCAAAAAAATGTTCCAGGGAAATGAATGAGTTTTCTGAAACACAAAGAATGAGACAAATGTTGAATGCGAACACTTTAAGTTTTTCCACTCAGATAGGACGATTGCTGATGGGATGCATCCTGAAAGCAGTGAGCTGATATACCGAAAAATTCACAACAGTGATCAGTAACGTGCATTTTGTACAATTCATTGGCGTAATGACGAAGTTAAATCTACATCGATTAGACGAAATACCCGCATCGATTTGTAGAAATGTAGTAAGGATGGGAACGAAACAAAAAGACGATAAATAAAAGAAATGGGATGGATTCTCGTACAATATTACCGTTTCACGTAGTTATTTATAAGGTCGGCAACAGTAGTAGGAGATATCGGTTTGTCATGTTCTGCGAAGATGGCTAAGAAGAATATTGTGCTTCGGTTCAATAAAACTGCAGTGTTCAGTACATGTACAAGTGGGAAAAATTTTGTTGTTTGAAAAGGTATGAAAAGGTAACATGAAACATATTTCCACACGTTTGCAGTATAACCCATTATTGGGTGTATGCCTCCTTCGTATAATTGAACTAATGTCTTGCTTTAGATTATACATACTGTGTTAGACAATAATATAATTTTCTATGTTTGTCCGAAATGTACGTAATATTTGATGTAAAAATTAATTTGTCGTCCTTCATTATACTGAGACAGTGAAGCTTTCTGTCTATTTGAATTGTCTGAGTTACGGCGCATGATGATTGTGTACAACGTGAAATGTTGTTCCGAACAACTTGTGACTGCGATCTTCCAAAGATGTCATTGTATACTGCATTAGGGTGAAGAAAATTGAATTAGCCATCTCGTTTGAAAGAGGTGTAAAAAATGTTAGGGATGTATCTAAAAGACGATATTTGATTAAGAAGTGAAAATGTTGGATATTGATGTTTCGTGCAGTTATTTATAGTGTCATGTACCTTTGTAAATGCACATGTCTATGAAATAAACATATCATGAAGATTTTCTTTTCTACCTTTCTCATATCCCACAACCTACAAAAGAAGGCAATGTGACATCTGAAAGATGGGGGGGGGGGTAATAGGAGACACGTGGTGTAAATGAAAGATATAAAATGAAATAATCATTTAAATAAGATGAAAAAAAATATCAAAAGCATACAATATAAAACTGTTAAAAAAATAAACACTAATTCCGCTGCAGTGCTATATTTGAGGTGTGCATGCATTTCACGTGTGAAAAAATCTTCATTCATGGAACAACGTTTGCGTCTCTCAGTGTAGATGTTTCAGTATTCTCAGCAATGTCTGTGCAATTATGCGTATCGGTAAGAATAATTTTCCTCAACGTACTGTAGTGACGGTAGCTAATTGTGTACGGACTAGTACTGATGGCATGCCAATCCTGAAATACCGGGTTCGATTTTCCGTAAAGTCTGATGGCAGTGGTGGCGATTAAGGAAAGATAAAAATTTCATTTTAACCTGCTAAAACTAAGAATTATTAAAAAAATTACTCCATCCCTGATGCAATCACCAATTGTCTTTCCTTTGATTTATTTCATTATTTAAATCGTACTTAGTGGAAATATGCAGAAAATGTAACGTAAATGAAAATAGTCAATTTTTTTTGTCCCCCTCTCCCCCACTTTTGATTCCCAATCGCCGCTACTGCTCCAAAGCCCAGCGTACTTGAGAACTAGATGATGAAGATTATACTTTTTTATATACATAGTATACACAGAGCATTGTGATCTTGAAAATTTTCGATCGTGAGATAAGCTGACTGGAGAAAATATTAGTCACCCTCTTAAAAAGGGTTACTGGTTCGAGATGGATCTATGATGTTTTGGGAGTGTTTTGTTTTCGTATCATGACTTAGATCTAAACTCCGGTTACCATGAACATGAACCAGAATGTTAAATCATCGGATCTTGATTCCATAGAAAATGCCATGGTTTCGAACAGCGGATAAAACGTAGAATCAACGTTCCCTCAATTCGGGAACTCTACTGGAACTAATTATCTATGAGTGGCTTCAGCTGGATGCGGCATACGTGGAGAAATGTGAAATATCTTTCTCACCAAATTATATTATCAAGGCTACATGCGGTTTTCCGAAATTAGTGTTACGTTCCCCCTCTTACTCATACTTTGTCCGGTAAAAATGTTTTATTGAATTTCACGTGAGTTGTATTTTGTATGAAATTTTGGTAAGACGTATTTTCGCGAGGCCTTGGAGGGGACAGGAGTCCGCCCCCGCGCCTTATCCCATTAGGAGTCATCGAATGGTCATAAAAAACATCATATACATTTATAGATAAACGTCCCTGAAAATTATAGTTCCTTTTCTGCGTAACCGGGTGGAGTAAATCACACGAATTATACTTAAGGGCACTGAAAGATGTGACGACGATTAGGGGGGAGCGTGAGGGCGCAGCACCCCC
>NNCF01144006.1:0-16616 GCA_002313205.1 Laupala kohalensis
GAATCTTACAAGAACGTGAGAAAATATTTCAAAAAAATCAGGTCTTTCAAATTTGTTTCTGCTCCTGATACAATGCGTTTCATCATTTTTCTTGTATTCCTAATGTGTGCAGTGGCCATTTTTGCCGTTGAAGGTAAGGGAATTTATGAAGCTCATATGATGAATGACTAATATTTTCGTACCGATATTTCATTCTACCGATAGACATACTACAATAAGATTAAATGTTATTACATAATAAAATATCTTACAATGTGTTTCATCACAAAACTGGTTTAAATAATAATCATGGTACATATAAAAAAATGGGAGAGGGGATCCAAGAACGTACACGGGACCTCAATTTTGACAGGTTTGGAGCTGCCACTGCGCTATACCGTTAGTTTGAGGTCTTCGATCTCTCAATTTGCTATAACACGTAGACCTTAGAGGTGACCTTATTCCAGATACTAATAGCGAACGGATTATCGCAGTAGTAGCACAAAAGCACGTGGAACTGGAGGTCCGTGGTTCGATCTATAGTAAAATCTTTCATTTTCTATCCACAAAACGTTATTTGGTTGTATGTTTCGACTGAGATATCTGCACGTAATGTAAATTTCTTTTTATTGAATATTTTCAGTTACAGAGATTAAAATTATTTATGCTACTCAACTATTCTAAATGTCATAAAAATGTCATATATGTCATAATAAGTCTAAAGACCTATATTAGAAATATGAATTCAGTCTAAACAGATATTTCAATATGTGAAATTAATGAAGTTGAATCAATTTTAAATTGGTGTAGATCTAATTAAATACTTAAATAACAAAATGTTCTTCGATTTTTATTTTCAGAAATGCAAACAAGATACTGCTTGACAGGTTTTTTTTGTAGGATTTCATGTAAAAGAATGGGGTATTATACTGGGCAATGTAAAAAATTTCTGTGTAAATGTATATGACATTCACAGTTACATTACAGTTAAAACCAGATAAAATAACGTTCACTGAACCTAATCATGCTAAAACGTGTTACAGTTACACAAATATACACATAAAAATAATNAATAATAAAGACATGAATTTGTCATTGACAATGCAATTTCATATTGTTCTTCTAAGAAATCAAGGTAATATACCGTTTTCCCGATTCCATGGTCTACTACGTTTGTGTAATGTGGTGAGTTGTTCCACCTAACAATACAATTTGGACGAACGAATTAGGAAAGTGAGATTTTGGAATTGCGAGAAAGGTAAGGAACCGAAATGACTTTTGTCTGAAGTAAGTGTAGAAAACTCAAGATGAAATCACTTTGGTCAAGGGTGGAATAGAACCCACGCTCTTCCGCTCAGCATTGTAAAGGAAGAGAAGAAGGTCGCATATAGCTTTTCTGCGCTTATGACCTTGAGTCGTGACCATATAGCGGTTGTGAAAAGGGAATACTTTTCTAAAAATATTGACTATCAACGGAATAAAATTTGTATATCTGATATTTCACATTTGCCAAGTAAATATTAGAATAGGGAATTTTACATCATCTACGGTCGGGTAAAAATGCGATAGATCGGGACTCTAACCCAAGATATTCTGTAACGACCGCACGTTTCTTACCACTGAACCACGTGCATCGACTTCGGTCAAAACATTGGTGCAGTGCCTCGCAAACCACGTTCAGTAGTGGCACACCTGTAGCCGTAGCGTGAGGACTCTGGCTTAAGTCCTGGTACGTCGCAATTTTTGACCGACCGCAGACGATTGAACTTGTATTGAAAACTACGAAATCAGCCTTTTTAAATCAGTATTGAGAAAACTACTCTGGGAATAGTATAGAAAAAAACTTAAATATGTAACATGAGTTAATAAAATTTATTTTGTTACACAAGTTTAATTAAATGTTCTTGGGTTATATTATTTTTAGAGGAGAAAGCAAAAATGTGCAACCTGGATTTTGAGTGAATATTTTATTGCAATGAACAGGGCATATTAAAATAAGCTGAGTAAATGGAATGTGTTTATGTTCTCCATAATGATACTGCATGTTAATTGTCACATTAGCATGAAAATCACAAAAAATATAATTCAGTAAACCGTTTTTGCTAATCACAGTTTAGGTTAGAAAAATTGTGCTTGATATTGTTTGTAACTTCCTATAAAAATAACGTAATTTTGTGACTTAATTTTTCCATTTAAAACACCAATACGTACTGCTAACTTCAAAGTCGAGGTAATATATCACTTTTTATTATTTTTTGGCATTCTTTAGTATCATTACGAACGTAGTTGAGTCTTCCAATTTGCGATATTATTTAGTCGTAGGAATTGGGAAGGAGATATGATGGATTGATAAGGAAAGATAGGAAAAATACTGACATTTGTCTTCACCAAGTGAGGGAAACCCCAGTTGAAAATGTCTCCTAGTTTGGTCAAGGATGGAATAGAACCCACGCTCTTCAACACAGCATTAAATAAATATATATCCATGTAAATATTAGGAAAGGGAATTTTGTATCATCTACGGTCGGGTAAAAATAAGACGGATCGGGATTCTAGATCATCTGTAACGGCCGCTGGTTCGGTACCACTGAACCACGTGCATCGACTTGGGTCGAGACATTGGTGCACTTCCTCGCCAACCACGTTCAGTGGTAGCACATCTGTAGCCGTAGCGAGAGGACTCTGGCTTGTGTCCTGGTGTGTCGCAATTTGACCGGCCGCAGATGATTGAACTTGTATTAAAAACTACGAAATCAGCCTTTTTAAATCAGTTTTGAGAAAAGTACTCTGGGAAAAGTATAGAAAAAAACTTAAAGATGTAACATGGGAAGGAAATGATGTACCAAGAGAAGAGCATGTAGACCTGAAACAGTAACGTATTTAAAAAAGGAAATCTTCATAAAAATGTTTTAAGTATGGAAATCAGAGACCAATATTTATTTATTAGTAATATTCGTCAGAAACTGATAAAGATTGAAGATTACTTAAAAACAACATTACCGCAAGATATAATTGAGAAGTTTTACGAGACTCATAGATTTACACTAAATACAATTTTTAAAGCGAAATATGAAAGATTTGCAGAAAATAATACAAGTTATTGTCAAGGAAAAATGTGATTCGGATGATGTTCAAGAAATTCGGAAGAATTGGTTCTTGAATAATATAACTGTGGACGTTCTCGATGTGATTATTTCTGTACCATATTTTGGAGAAACATTTAGGATACACAAAAATACAATGTCAAAAAATTGATGTTGTTGAGATCATTAAATGTTTGGAAAACTACCTTAAGAAGATACATGAAGAGAAACATGTTTTCCTAAAAAATCTCATAGAATGTTTCCTAAAGGGAAACTTAAGAAGCAGACAAACAAAGCACAAACAAAGAAGTGAGAAGATTCAAGGAAATCTGAAGAGATAACTTCATTGAAAGAATACAGGAAGTTAACAAAAGAACAAACGTGCAAGATGACAGGATCTTTTTCATGAAGAAACGAACTTAAATATTATCTATGAGTCAGGAAATGCAAAATATACATTTAAATTAATATTCAAGAATACTGGTTCAGTAACATGCAAAAGTGAGTTTTTTTCGAAAAGAATAACAAAGAATTAGGAACCATGAGGTCCTTACAGAACCCTCTGGATGTCAGTGATATTAAAGGTTTGCGGTAGTAGGAGGGTAAAGCAATTCCATTGTGGTTCATAAATTTAGACTTGTCTAAATCTGTATGTCGTAAGCTCAAAAAGTTATTAATGAAAGCAGTGTATGGTAGTCTCGAGATCCGCATTATTGTTTAACATGTGTTCAAGTAAAAAATATCTTAAATGCAATACCTTTATATGTTAATATTCTTTATATGTTAATATTCTTGAGTGGCATTTGCATTTCGGGTTTACCGGATTCTATTCTAGTTGTGGTTGGATTAAAGAGTAATTCACAATCCTTATTATCATTGGATCGTGCCTTGATATTTCATTTTCCCTATTCCATAAACTTGTCAATAATTTTACCAGATTTTAAACTTTAATTTTTAATATGCAGTGATGATAATTTTTTGATCTTCGAGCAGTCTGAAGTGTTTCGAGTGATAATCCACCCATATTAAGTAACTTAAAGTCTTACGCTCGAATTTCAAATTTTATATTAATTCGCAAAAACTTTGATCTCAGAAAGAATCTGCTGCAAATATTAAATCCATAGATTGACACTTGTACCATTCGGGATCCGGCAGTTGAACACAAGTTCGGATTTCACTTAAGTCATGATTAATCATTTGTGAAAGTAAATGTTATGAAATTCTCTCAATGATTCCAAAATTTAATATACATTGATAGATAGATCTAATGTTGTCACATGCCTTATCCAAACAAACATCATATTGCCATTATTGCAAATAAGATTCAATCTTTTTCCTAGAGATTATAATAAATTAATGAGTTAGCTAGAATCTAACAAAGCCCAACATTTAATGATCTTATTATTATTATCTCTTAAGTTTACAACAGATGTAGCTGCAAAGGTTAATGATTGCATATCACATACTGCACCACAATATTGGACAATTTTGTTCCCGTTCAACAGTTGTAATACCCTCTTTATGTAGATTTGTGTGATGTCTCTTAATAAATTTCTTAGAACATGAAGATCTACAGTCTTTCAAATGTTAGCCAGCTTTTACACAGTAGAAGCATAAATCCAATCGTTTGACTTTGTTCAATCGGCCAGTCGCATGAAGAGTAGTGTAAGGTGCACATTGAAAAACACTTATCACCACTACGTAAACGACATTTTACATTTGAAATGACAACAGAAACGTGATTTATTTAAACAAGGTGATTTCTTATATGATAAATTATTTGATTTCAAGGCTTTTGTTTATGGCTTAAAGGATGAGAAGCAACAGTATTTAGGGATAAAGATATCAGCGAATAAGGAAACTGTTTCACTGGAACTGAAGTGTATAACTGTAACATATGAATCAACACTGAGTACAAGAACGCAACAAGAATGCCAAGCAACTAACAAACTGATGACGCTGGGGTAAGAAAAATTATGTAGATTGCTTTCAATAAAAGGAATCCAAACCCATGATTCTCAAAAGATTGGAACCCAAAAGCTACATCGTTCGTATAATTAGCTGAGGACTATTGAGAGAATAAATGATTTATATCAGAGAAAATAGAAATTTATATACACCGAATATATTTCATCTGTATATATATAACCGGAAGTGTTCTTTAAATTATAATTTTATTTCGTGGTACCAGAACTAAAATTTAAACTTAAACCAGAATTTTTTTTAAATTTCAAGCCGTTACAACTCGCATTAAGAATGTCATAGACTTCCATTAAAAAGTGACATAACAGCTTATTAATAAAGCAAACTATCAAAATACACTCTTCCGAAAATAATTTTTTTAATTTTCTGTAAATTTATAACATTTATGTTAATCTGTACTTTTTAATTTATAAGAACAACCTGAATTTACAATGAAATGGACATGTTTCGTTCGATAACGTCGCATGCTATGGGTCTGCTGTGCGTTTGTTCTTGTACAAAATTTACACTGAAAATTATTCAATAATCGTACATCTTNGTAGTATATTAAAATTTTTTATGCTCTCAACTATTCTAAATGTCATAAACATTTAAGTTTAATAGTGCCGTGGAATACCCTAGTCTAATATGTCATAATATGTCTAAAGACCTATATTAGAAATATGAATTTAGTCTAAACGATGAATTGCAAATAATAAACAATTATTTATAAGCGAGGTAGATAACTTATTATATTTCAATCTGTCAAATTAATGAAGTTGAAACAATTTTAAATTTGTGTAGATCTAAATAAATACTTAAATAACAAAATGTTCTTCGATTATTTTATTTTCAGAAAAGGAAGACGATAAATGCTTGACGGGTCTTGATTGTTCGCTTCAATGCAAAACAAAGGGGAAGATTGCTGGGAAATGTATACTTCATGTGTGTATTTGTGTGTGACATTCACTGTTACATTACAGTAAGAACCAGATAAAATAATGTTCATTGACCCAATTGATGCCAAAATGGGTTACAGTTACACAAATATATACATAAATAAATAGTACATAAAAATGTAACAATTTTTATTATTAATAAAGACTTGAATTTCTCATTGACAATGCAATTTCATATTGTTCTTCCAAGAAATCAAAGTAATATTCCGTTTTCCCGTTCCATGGACTATTACGTTTGTGTAATGTGGTGAGGTGTTCCTCCTAACAACACAATTTGGACGAGCGAATTGGGAAACTGAGATTTTGGGATTGCGAGCAAGGTAAGGAACCGAAATGACTTTTGTCTGAAGTAAGAGTAGAAAACTCAAGCTGAAATTACTTGGGTCAAGGATGTTATAGAACCCACGCTATTCCGCTCAGCATTGTCAAGGAAGAGAAGACGCTGCCATGTAGCTTCTCTGCGCTCATGACATTGAGTCGTGACCATATAGCGATAGTTAAGTTAAGTAAGATATGAATTTTAACAGTAAAGTATTTAAAAAAGGAGCATACGAAATGGCGCTATTCTCAACGTGAGGTATATGTAATGAACAAATTTGGTGGAATATGGAACTAAGAGAGCTAAAGAAGAAGAACAGCCTAAGGTTCGAAGATGAGGTGTGGTCGAGAAATAAGAGAACAAAGACAGAAACGTAATAGAGGTTTAACGGGTTAAAATAAAAGATCGTAGCAATTTAATCCAATTAAAAATCATCAAAATATAGAACAAAAGTGTCAACGTTTGAAAATCAAACATTCAAAAACGAAAAATAAAAAGTCTGTAGCAAATCTGTGTTGCCAGTATTCGTAATGGCGCTGCTGATGTGTAAAATTAAACAGTACTCGTAAAGTATCCTGTATTTGTGGAAAAATCATCTTTAGCTTTTAATTGGTTAGTCCACGGTACTTTTACTCAAGCGATTAACCACGCTTTCTAACTCTTCCTCTTCTGTCACCCCTACTTCTTCTAGACCTATGTGTGTTTGTTTTTTTGCCGTTAGCAGAAATTTTCTAATATGACATTTATATATGACATTTTCTTTGAAAACATACAATTTTGTTGTTTCATGCCAAAAGTTGTCAACCTATTATCTGTCTGACTGCGTTTCACTTCGGTTTCTTTAATAGAGGTTGAATTTAAGACTCTGTTAGTTATTGGTCCACAGGAGCCTGATCTTGGTGGTGTGTCTCCAACGTAAGTCTCCATGCTTCCTTGTTGTCTTTTTGTCCGGGTTGCCTCCTCAAGTCTTTGGGGATTTCTCCCCCCCTCCCCCGTAGAAGGCAGTAAGTGAAAGGATTAATGGATATGTGCTAGGATAATGGGATAAGAAAAAGGAAGGAAAGAACGTCTGGTTGGCATCGAAATGTCGCTGTGGGACACGCTTCGTCTGACTCCTACGCTGAGACCGGTCCGGCTTGGGAGACCCTGCTAGTAACTACGCTACCGCCGGCATAGCCCTTAGCCTCATCAAAGAGCGCAAACCCTCGCCACCCGCGAGGGCAGTGTTTTTAAAAGGTGTGTTCCCTAGGACGAAATCTGCAATTGGAGCAGATAGACACTATTTTCTGTGTCTATACCAAACTTTCAAGATAAATATCGCTAATGCAGATGTAATGCATACAAATTTTACTGTACATACAGAATATTTAAGCAAAAGCTGTTGGGGCCGTATTTTTAATACATTTTATAGAGTACTTTGACATTCATGTGAAGTATCCTTTGTTTTAANACTGAAAGTTTGAATGCTCTGACCGGAATTACTCCAGAAGGTAATGCCGTAACGTAAATGGGGGTACACGTTTGCAAAATTTGCGCAACGGGAAATCCGTTGACTAACTGCGCTCATTAAGTCGCGGAATGCGTAACACAATTTGCTTAATTGGGAATTAAGATTGTCAACGTGACAATTCCATTTGAGGTTGTCTTGAATATGAAGACCTAAGAATTTTGTATTCGTAACAGTTTTTAATTGTGTTCCGTTTAAAGAAAGAGATAGCTGGGGTAAAGATTTTTTATTACTATTGTGAAATGACATAGACACTGTTTTGTCAGTGTTTACAATGAGACGATTTGCATGGAACCAAGTCGAAAGGTTAGACAAAACGTTTTGAGCATTGGCGTGTTTACATAGTAAATTAGTGTCATCAGCAAAAAGAACCATTTTGCAATCTGATGTGGATGATGACATGTCGTTCACATACAATAAAAAGAGTATAGGGCCGAGAATTGATCCTTGGGGTACTCCGCAAGTAAGTGGCTTTGTTTCTGAAAGACAACGCTCAAGTATTTTATTTTTAGTATAGGATATTTCTACTTGTTGATATCTATCTTTTAAATAAGAAGTTAGCCATTGATGTGGAAGTCCACGAATGCCTAAAGAATGCAATTTGGTAAGGAGAATTCCGTGATCGATGACATCGAATGCTTTGGATAAGTCAAGAAAAACACCCTGAGGATTTTCTCCACTGTCTAGAGATGTGGTAACATCGTTTAAGAAGGAAAATATGGCGCTTGTAGTGGAAAAGGATTTCCTAAAACCGTGTTGATCGTCAGAGAGAATGTTATATTTTGATAAAAAATCTAGAAGACGCTTATAGAACAATTTTTCTAGGATTTTTGAGAAAGTGGGTAGTAGAGATATTGGTCGGTAATTTCCAATATTAAGTTTGTTTCCTTTCTTGTGTAAAGGTTTCACTTTAGCTCTCTTAAATATATTGGGAAACACCCCTTCCGATAAAGAACTATTAAAAATATTTACGAGTGGATTTAATATAGCGTGGGACGAAGATTTAACAATAAACTCAGGTATATCATCTATGCCTCGTGAAAATTTGTTTTTTAAGGAGCTGATGATTCCCATGACTTCACTGGCGTTAGTTTCGGAAGTGAACATAGAATTGGGTATGTGGGTGGTAATAATTGGAGGACATTGATTTGGATATATATATAGTCTTTGGGGATTTCTCCCCCCCCCCCTCCATAGAAGGCAGTAGGTAAAAGGATTAATGGATATGTGCTAGGATAATGGGATGAGAAAAAGGAAGGGAGAACGTCTGGTTGGCATCGAAATGTCGCTGTGGGACACGCTTCGTCTGACTCCTACGCTGAGACCGGTCCGGCTTGGGAGACCCTGCTAGTAACTACGCTACCACCGGCATAGCCCTTAGCCTCATCAAAGAGCGCAAACCCTCGCCACCCGCGAGGGCAGTGTTTTGAAAAGTTGTGTTCCCTAGGACGGAATCTGCAAGTGGAGCAGATAGACACTATTTTCTGTGTCTATATCAAACTTTCAAGATAAATATCGCTAATGCAGATGTAATGCATACAAATTTTACTGTACATACAAAACATTTAAGCAAAAGCTGTTGGGGCCGTATTGTTAAAACATTTAATAGAGTACTTTGACATTCATGTGAAGTATCCTTTGTTTTAAAGTGAAATAATCAGAGCATGTGCATCGACAAGAAGTAATTTCTATCGTAAATACGAAATATGTATTAAATTGATTCATTCTTTCTCACATAATAGCTGCGCACAAGACAAAGAGGCAGAGGAAAAGAGGGACAGAGGAACAAAAAGGCAGAGGAACAGAGGAACAGAGGAAAAGAGGAACAGAGGGACAGAGGGACAGAGGGACAGAGGGACAGAGGGACAGAGGGACAGAGGGACAGAGGGACAGAGGGACAGAGGGACAGAGGGACAGAGGGACAGAGGGACAGAGGGACAGAAGTGCAGAGGGACAGAGGAAATGAGGGGCAGAGGGACAGAGGGACAGAGGGGCAGAGGGACCGAGGGAAAGAGGGACAGAAGGACAGACGGACGGACATTTATGCCAAAAACCAATTTTTCAGAATCAGGCATCATCTAATCGGATATTACCGTCGAAATCTCGCTTTCGAATTTTCTCACGATTACAACTTTTTCTATATACTACTTATGTGAGATAATAAAACACAACAAGGTACACATACTTGGCAATATCTTTACAACGAGATACACAACGACTCAAAAAGAATGGGGACACGACATAAAAACGTAAAGTGGTTTATTAGAGAATCAAAAGTGATATAGATCTTCAGAGTTCAACACAAATTAAAAACACGCGCTAAGTTCAATCCATTGTATGTGACGCAAGCCAGTTTTGATTCTTAAACTTCATGTTTAATAGTTCATATTTTTCAATTTTAACTCAGTACCACTGGCATTATATAGAATTTTAAAGAACTATAATTTAAAAAATTTGAGACATGACAAGCCTCAATAATAGGAACAAAAAACATAACCGTATACAAGACTATAAGTGACTCTTCTAGGAGACATAATGACACAAAGACAATACGAATAACACTTAAAAAAGTACGTCAAGTGTTTTAATAGATTAAAGACAATGTGTTTCAAATACGTGACTATGCGGTAAAATTTCACATACATTAGTTAAAAACGATTTATGCCGATCAACTACATTAATATCCAGAAATCTCGTGCTCAATTTGATTTTTCAAGTGACTTGTAACAACCCAGTCTTGGTTTTCAAAATAAGTCTGTAGATCTAGATTATAATTATATCCGAATCTGCAACTATTAACAAATTATTCATAAGCGAGATGGATACCATATAATGCAAATCATTTTGTGAAATTAATAAAGCTATATCAAATAAATTTGAGTTAATATAATTTATTTTCTTACACTCGTTTAATAAAATGTTCTTGGTTTATATTATTTTCAGAGGAGGAAGCAAAAATATGCAACCTGGATGTTGAGTGCATATTTTATTGCAATGAACAGGGCATAACAAAATATACATGTGTAAATGTAATGTGTTTATGTTCTCCATAAAGATACTGCATGTTCCTTGTCACATTAGCATGAAAATCACAAAATATTTTTCAGTACACCGTTTTTGGTAATCACAGTTTAGGTTAGAAAAATTGTGCATGATTTTGTTTGTAACTTCCTATAAAAATAACGTAATTTTGTGACTTTTTTTTCCATTTAAAACACCAATACGTATTGCTAAATTCAAAGTCGAGGTATAATATCATTTTTTAGTATTTTTTGGCATTCTTTAGTATCATTAGGAATGTAGTTGAGTGTTCCAACTTGCGATATTATTTGGTCGTACGAATTGGGAAGGAGATGTAATGGATTGATAAGGAAAGATAGGAAAAATACTGACATTTGTCTTCACCAAGTGAGGGAAACCTCAGTTGAAAATGTCTCCTAGTTCGGTCAAGGATGGAATAGAACCCACGCTCTTCAACACAGCATTAAATAAATATATATCCAAGTAAATATTAGGAAAGGGAATTTTGTATCATCTACGGTCGGGTAAAAATAAGACGGATCGGGACTCTAGATCTTCTGTAGCGACCGCAGGTTCGATACCACTGAACCACGTTCATCGATTCGGGTCGAGATATTGGTGCACTGCCTCGCAAACCATTTTCAGTGGTGGCACATCTGTCGCCGTAGCGAGTGGACTCTGGCTTAAGTCCTGGTGTGTCNGCAATTTTTGACCGGCAGGAGACGATTGAACTTGTATTGAAAACTACGATATAAGCCTTTTTAAATCAGTTTTGAGAAAAGTACTCTGGAAAAAGTATAGAAAAAAACTTAAAGATGTAACATGGGAAGGAAATGATGTTACAAGAGAAGAGCATGTAGACCACAAACAGTTACGTATTTAAAAAAGGAAATCTTCATAAAAATGTTTTAAGTATGGAAATCAGAGACCAATATTTATTTATTAGTAATATTCGTCAGAAACTGATAAAGATTGAAGATTACTTAAAAACAACATTACCGCAAGATATAATTGAGAAGTTTTACGAGACTCATAGATTTACACTAAATACAATTTTTAAAGCGAAATATGAAAGATTTGCAGAAAATAATACAAGTTATTGTCAAGGAAAAATGTGATTCGGATGATGTTCAAGAAATTCGGAAGAATTGGTTCTTGAATAATACAAATGTGGACGTTCTCGATGTGATTATTTCTGTACCATATTTTGGAGAAACATTTAGTATACACAAAAATACAATGTCAAAATATTGATGTTGTTGAGATCATTAAATATTTGGATAACTACCTTAAGAATATACATGAAGAGAAACATGTTTTCCGAAAATATCTCATAGAATGTTTCCTAAAGGGAAACTTAAGAAGCAGACAAACAAAGCACAAACAAAGAAGTGAGAAGATTCAAGGAAATCTGAAGAGATAACTTCATTGAAAGAATACAGGAAGTTAACAAAAGAACAAACGTGCAAGATGACAGGATCTTTTTCATGAAGAAACGAACTTAAATATTATCTATGAGTCAGGAAATGCAAAATATACATTTAAATTAATATTCAAGAATACTGGTTCAGTAACATGCAAAAGTGAGTTTTTTTCGAAAAGAATAACAAAGAATTAGGAACCATGAGGTCCTTACAGAACCCTCTGGATGTCAGTNATGGATGTCAGTGATATAAAAGATTAGCGGTAATTGGAGGGTAAAGTAATTCCATTGTGGTTCATAAATTTAGACTTGTCTAAATCTGTATGTCGTAAGCTCAAAAAGTTATTCATGAAAGCAGTGTATGGTAGTCTCGAGATCCGCATTATTGTTTAACATGTGTTCAAGTAAAAAATATCATAAAAGCAATACCCATAAAGATTCTTTATATGTTAATATTCTTGAGTGGCATTTGCATTTCGTGTTTACCGGATTCTATTCTAGAGTGGTTGGATTAATGAGTAATTCACAATCAATATTATCATTGCATCGTGTCTTGATATTTCATTTTCCATATTCCATAAATTTGTCAATAACTTCACCAGATTTTAAACATTAATTATTTATATGCAGTGATGTTAATTTTTTGATCTTCGAGCAGTCTGAAGTGTTTCCAGTGATAATCCACCCATATTGAGTAACTTAAAGTCTTATGCTTGAATTTCGAATTTCATATTAATTCGCAAAAAAATTGATCATAGAAAGAATCTGCTGCAAATAATGAATCCATAGATTGACACTTGAACCATTCGGGATCCGGCAGTTGAACACACGTTCGGATTTCACTTAAGTCATGATTAATAATTTGTAAAAGTAAATGTTATGAAATTCTCTCAATGATTAAACAATTTCATATATATTGATAGCTACATCTAATGTTGTTACATGCACTATCCAAACGAACATAATACTGCCATTGGTGCAAATAAGTTTCAATCTCTTACCTGTAGTCTGTGATAAACGAATGAGTGAGCTAGAATCTAACAAAGCCCAACATTTTATGATATTATTATTACTTTTCCGTACGTTTACAACAGCTGTGGCAAGTAAGGATAATGATTTTCTATCAGTAACAACACCACAATGTTAGACATATGTGCTCCCCTTCAACATTTGTAATGCACTCTTTATGTAGATTTGTGTGATGACTCTTATTAATTTTTTAGAACGTGATAATCTACAGTCATTCAAATGTTGGCCATCTTTTACGCAGTAGAAACATAAATCCAATTATTTGACTTTGTTCGATCAGCCAGTCCCATCAACACTATTGTAGGTGCACATTGAAAAAATCTTATCATCAGTACGTAAACGACATTATAAATTTGAATTGACAAGAGAAACGTGATATTTTAGACAAGGTGATTGATTATATGATAAATTATTTGTTTTAATGGCTTTTGGTTATGGCTTAAAGAATAAGAAGCAACAGTTTTTAGGGGTACGATATCAGCAAAAAAGGAAACAGTTTCACTGAAACTGAAGAGTATAACTGCAACATACGAATCAACACTGAGTACAAGAACGCATCAAAAATGCCAAGAAACATACAAACTGATGACGTTGGTGTAAGAAAAATTATGTAGATTACTTTCAATTAAAGGAATCCAAAACATTGATACTCAAAAGATTGGAACCCAAAAGCTACAACCTTCGTAAAATTTGCTGAGCACATTGTATTGAGAGAAAAAGTGAGTTCTATCAGAAAAAAATCAAATTTATATACACCGAAAATTGTTCATTTGTATATATATAACCGGAAGTGTTACTTTTACTTCGTGGCACCAGAACTAAAATTTAAACCTAAACCAGAATTTTTTTAAAATTTCAAGCCGTTACAACTCGCATTAAGAATGTCATAGACTTCCATTAAAAAAGTGACGTAACAGGTTATTAATAAAGCAACCTATCGCTATATACTTGTCCGAAAATAATTTTTTTAAATTATTTGTAAATTTATAACATATATGTTAATCTGTACTTTTTAATTGATAAGAACAACCTGAATTTACAATGAAATGGAAATGTTTTGTTCGATAACGTTGCATACTATGGGTCTGCTGTGTGTTTGTTCTTGTACAAATTTTACACCGAAAATTATTCAATAATCGTTCATATTTTCACGCCACTTACGGGGTTGATGTAGATTTGAACCGAACTAATTTCTTTTCATATAAATGTTCTTTACCAGCCTGCCATATTATATGTGAACTTTTGAGATGTTCTGTGTACCAATAAGAAGAGTTAAAACGAAAAAATAATTTATCAAAAGGAGATGAAACACTAAATCCAAGTGATTATTTTTCTGTAAATTTGAATTCTTATTTCCATTAAATAATATTCATTAAATTTAAATGTATATTGTTACTATACTATTAAATGATTTTATTAGCATTCTATCTGTTTACCAAGATAACGGCATATCAACATTCATATACATTAAAATCTTATGCGTTTTTGGTGGAATAGTAAATTATATGGCAATTTACGAACTATTAAAACTTAACTCCTGGGTCTTTTGTAATCATAACACGCGTAAAAATTTTAATATTTTATTTTAAGTATGAAACAATTGAATATACAGTGAAGGAATATTTTATGTCCCATTCGCCATTGTTTAGTCAGTTTCAGAGTGTTGAAAAGCTGAATCTTACTAGAACGTCAGAAAATATTTCAAAAAAACCAGGTCTTTCAAATTTGTTTCTGCTCCTGATACAATGCGTTTCATCATTTTTCTTGTATTGCTAATGTGTGCAGTGGCCATTTTTGCCGTTAAAGGTAAGGGAATTTATGAAGCTCATATGATGAATGACTAATACTTTCGTACCGATATTTCATTCAAGACATTCTACAATATGATCAAATATTACTACATAATAAAATATCTTACAATGTGTTTAATCACAAAACTGGTTAAAATAATAATCATGGTACATGTAAAAATATGGGAGAGGGGATCGGGGAACGTACACGGGACTTCAATATTGTCAGGTTGGGAGATACCACTTCGCTATACAGTTCGTTTGAGGATTTCGTCATCTCAATTTGCTATAACACATATGCCTTAGAGGTGACCTTATTCCAGATACTAATATCGAACGGATTAACGCAGTAGTAGCACAAAAGCACGTAGAACTGGATGTCCGTGGTTTGATCCCTAATATGATCTTTCATTTTCTATCCACAAAACATTATTTGGTAGTATGTTTGACTGAGATATCTGCACGTAATGCAAATTTTTTTTTTTTTTTAATATTTTCAGATACATAGATTAAAATTATTTATGCTACTCAACTATTCTGAATGTCATAAACATTTAAGTTTACTAGTGGCGTGGAATACCCTATTCTAATATGTCATAATAAGTCTAAAGACCTATATTAGAAATATGAATTTAGTCTAAGCGATAATTTGCAAATAATAACCAATTATTCATAAGCAAGGTAGATAACTTATTATATTTCAATCTGTCAAATTAATGAAGTTGAATCAATTTTAAATTTGTGTAGATCTAAATAAATACTTAAATAACAATATGTTCTTCGATTTTATTTTCAGAAAAGGAAGACGATAAATGCAAAGTTATTGATTGTTCGGATCAATGCAAAGCACAGTGGAAGATTGATGGGCAATGTATAATTCATGTGTGTAATTCTGTGTGACATTCACTGTTACATTACAGTAAGAACCCGATAAAATAATGTTCATTGACACAATTGATGCCAAAATGGGTTACAGTTACACAAATATATACATAAATAAATAGCGCATAAAAATGTAACAATTTTTATTATTAATAAAGACTTGAATTTCTCATTGACAATCCAATTTCATATTGTTCTTCCAAGAAATCAAGGTAATATTCCGTTTTCCCGTTCCATGGACTATTACGTTTGTGTAATGTGTTGAGGTGTTCCTCCTAACAATACAATTTGGACGAACGAATTGGGAAAGTGAGATTTTGGGATTGCGAGCAAGGTAAGGAACCGAAATGACTTTTGTCTGAAGTAAGTGTAGAAAACTCAAGCTGAAATTACTTGGGTCAAGGATGTTATAGAACCCACGCTCTTCCGCTCAGCATTGTCAAGGAAAAGAAGACGCTGCCATGTAGCTTCTCTGCGCTCATGACGTTGAGTCGTGACCATATAGCGATAGTTAAGTTAAGTAAGATATGAATTTTAACAGTAAAGTATTTAAAAAAGGAGCATACGAAATGGCGCTATTCTCAACGTGAGGTATATGTAATGAACAAATTTGGTGGAATATGGAACTAAGAGAGCTAAAGAAGAAGAACAGCCTAAGGTTC
>NNCF01144015.1:8796-33398 GCA_002313205.1 Laupala kohalensis
TGAATAAAGGTTTACAAGAGTTTCGGGGGTGAGATTTACAAATTATCCGAACTATCCTCTTCTGAATTCTGAAAGTTTGAATACTCTGACCGGAATTACCCCAGAAGGTAATGCCGTAATGTAAATGGGAGTAAACGTTTGCAAAATAAACGCTACGGGAAATACGTAGACTAATTGCATTAACTAAGATTCGGAATGCGTAACACAATTTGCTTAATTGGGAATTAAGATTGTCAACGTGACAATTCCACTTGAGATGATGAAGCACACAATATTCAATAGAAGAGACTTGGAAACGTACACGAGAAAATATGGTTTTATACTAGATTTTGTAACATGTGAATGAAATAATTACACAATCTTCGAAGTCGATTGAAATAGGGGAAATGATTTTACGAGGCTAAAATATTATAAACTATACAGGAATACAAATTAACTGACTTAATAAAGCGAAAGCGTCTCCATTGTTATAACTGCTTGAAATAAAACTAAATAATTAAGGAAAGAATTAGTTAACAAGGTATCAAAATGAAATATTCGTTTATGGAGTGTTAATGAGTTGAGTAGAAGAGATAACGAACATTGAACTGTGAATTACAGATATTTCAACCCTTGCTTTCAAAATGTTGTATAACAACGTAGTTCTAGAGTACTATGATTGAGATTTATAACGATGTTGCTCGAACACGATCCTAAAATTATTTCTCCTTTAACATTCGTTGAGCACACCGAATCTCTTTATACACCGTAAGAAAGAACTTGCAATAACAGATTTTCACTACACGACCATTGCAATTGAGCATTACTGGTTCATTGCGTACATACACACCTTTCGATTGTCCAAGTAACATTTGTAATAAAATTCCTTGGATTTTTTCATTTTATTCCTTTTTTAAAAAAGAGTTTGAAAATAAATTATTCAAATTATAGGTGGCAGTTACGCGATACAAACATATCATGTATGGTGCAACCATTTTAAAAAGTATTAATATTGTAATTACGTAGAACAATACATGATTCTCTGGACCCCAACCGAAAACTTCAACTGGAAAGATATAATTATTGAGGTTATCGTTATCATTAATAAAGAATTTTTTAAGTTTTAATCCAGACCACGATTTTCGAGTCTGGGATAATTTCCCTGAGCAGGCGTGATGGGTAGACGGTTCATGGTCGGTGTAAAACCAATAAGATAAAAATAATGTATTGCATCTTAAAGTGTTCAATATAAATGAGTTGCATTGAATACTGGAACCCTGAATACTTATATTTCGTACTGATAATTGAAATGTTTTACGATCAACATTTTTTATAAATTCAATCCTTATTAGTCAGAGTCATGTCACTGGAGTGACACTACCTAATAATTTATGTCACGAAAACATTTTGGCATAGCGGCGTATGACATTGGAAAATAATGACAACGAATCTTAACTTTTCACCCCCGAATCAATATACAAGCATCTAACCTTATCCCTTGCGGATCCCACGAAGCCTTCTAATGCCGCAGAACTATCTGGGACGTCGACGCAGCATCGCCAGTAGCTATAGCACTATCCATAAAATACACGACATTCTCCTTCAGCACTACCATCGTTTGAAAGTTTTTCAAACGATCAGCGGCGCTACTAGTGGCTTGTAAGCGCAATAATCATCCGACCTTAATCGAAGAAAAGACAAAATTTCAGCTCTCAAGTAATGAGCTATTTCCGAGACGATATACTACTACAATTGTATTCGAATAAGAACTTTTAAAAATTTCTCGACTTTTAAGAAAGTTGATAATTTCATATACTTACTTAGCGTAAAATTAATAAAAGGCTCCAATGACCTTGATTTGACTTATTTAATTAATAAAAGGCTCTAATGATATTGACGAACACTAAAGCTCCAATTAGAAATAAATAAAAGTCAACTCAGCCCTGCCAAATTATCCATATTTCCAGGCGTCTCAATTGAATTTCCTTCAACCTGAATATAAACTGTAGTCATTTTGAAATTGCAGTTATTTGCTCAGCGAGTTGTCCTAAAATAGCATTAATGATAGTGTCAGGACCATACCCAGACCTTAATTTATATTTTTTGGTGCGAGACTTTATTGATGTTACCTTGAATTATTGACCTTCTATTTTAATTTTGTCCTATTGTTGAATTTCACTCATTACTTAGATATGGAAATTGTATGGTAAATTAATAAAACTTTACACAACAGAGCACGGGTGTCATTATGCCAGAACTGGTTTTCAGAATGTTTCTTTTTCTATTTACATATCTACATAAGAGTTTATTTTACGAGACATTGAAAGAAAATAAATTTGAGAAACAAATTTCAAGTTGAATGCACAGAAACATAGGTCACACGCGAGAGGAATGAGGCTTTTTATTTAAATACTATTTGATTTTGGCATGCACTCTGCAAAATAGTGAAAATTGTATACTACATTTTCTCATAACCACCAGCACAAAAACGTGCCAGTTTTAAGGATTCCAATATTACTTAAACATAGACACTGGTTATAATTTTATTTCGAGTGGAGAGCCACATCAAATGTATGAAATGTGATGAAATATCACAATTGAAAATTGTATTAGGTTAGAAAAAATACAGGCCTAAATATAAATTTATCTTTTTTAGGTTACAGAAATAAAGTTCTAATGCCAAAAATTGATTCCAGAAGGCATTAAAATGTACAAATTAGGACATTAATATTAAAAAATTTCCAGGGGAGGGGACCCCCTTTTACTGGGGAGTATGGGAAATTCAGTGTTCTGGCTCTCATAAATTCACCATGACACCACAGCAACAGAGTACTCTTACTACATTTTATAACAAATTTCAGTGTGTGCCTGAGATATTCCCATCACACACACACATAAACACCGGGGCTGATGACTATTGTAAATAACCACAAATTGTTGGTTCAATTAAATGCAAAATTCACCAAACTTGAACCCATTGGCGTTGAAATTACATAAAGCAAGACAATCAGTTTGTCTAAACCCCCAACAAGAAAAACTTTCCACGTCTCTTGAATAAATCTGGCTTATTAAGATGATTGTCCTAACCTCAAGTTGATTTTGTGCCATAAATTCCCGGGCAATCCGAAATATACCTGCTTTCTTAAAAAACAGAACCTGATCAGAACATTAACAATTTTATCCTGTAAAATGTTAAGAAATCAACTATTTGTTTACCTAAGAATTTCTACCCAACAGCACTTCAACATTTTTCACTGGGCCCACATACTACCATTTTAGTGTTAATATTCACTCAGAACAATATAACGTTATGATTTGCTTTCTTGAAATTTCTTATACTAGAAACTCATGTTTAGAAATTTTTAGATTCTGTTAAGCAGTAGGATTCCAGGAAAGCATAATCTTCTAGGCTTAAAAAAAAAATGGCTTCATGGTGTATCCAAATATCAAATAACCCATTTATTTATTGCTATAAAACAGAAAAAAAAACTTTGTGTGCTCACAAATGCAACTTGTGTAGCAGGATGTAAATGAAACCTTTTTATTTTAGAATTTTATCTCCTACACATGATACAGGTATCATTTCAGTAATCAGTTGAACAAGCAAATAAATGAATTTAATTACTTTGATTTGAAATTAACTTATATGCAGGATGACAAAAGTTGGGTTAATTTTTGTTGGTAATGGCTCACAGAACATAACCACATTCTTTCAGTTGCTATAGAAGTTTTTGAAGGGATAGGTTAACAAATATAGTGCCTACACATCCAGCATAAGCATCTGAAAACCACAACTATGAACCTTATTAAAATCTCTTATACTAAGTTATCAACAAGAAGCATTCCGATAACCAAAGAAATAAAATTTTTCTTACTTAGATAATTGATAGTTTTGAGCCAAAAAACACAAAAAGCATATGTTATAAACAAATTACGTGCAATATGCAAGAGTAAAATGTGTACACCCTTAAGATTTTCTATTTTTCAATTTTTTGTCACTACTCAATTTTAGACTTTCAATGATTTATTTTACAACTTTAATGACATTATGTGAACTAGAAAGTAATTACAAAAAAAAACATCAACATTTATTACATCCCGAATTAAACCTGGAATCTCTGAATAGACAACTGAATTCATTCACCAAAAAAACAAAAAACACACCAAGCAACATCAAAGAAAAGTATTACTCATTCTCTGCGATGTTTAATATAACTTGACAAAATACAAACTAAATCTAAGAGAAATAATTTGTAAGATACAAACAAACTATTTATGAAGACAAGAACGACCACTATTTAATATTGCTTACACTCTGTTTAATATTGAAAAATCATCGCATTGAACAAAGATATATTCACAGTGAAGAAATTTCTGATTGTCTTTTGCTTATTGAATCTTTTAAATAACTTCATCTAACAACAACTACAAATCAATCTAACAATAACTTCATGTAACAACAACAAATGAGTTGTTCCACTCATTTATGAGAGGATTCTCCCTGTAATTCTGTGATCCACAAGTGGTTGTCTAATTATGAAGAGACACAGTTGTTGTTAGATGAAGTTATTTAAAAGATGTTATATGTTTCGACACTAATTATGGCATTACCTTTAGGTGATCCTACATACAGGAATAAAATGATGCTACTCCATTCTGTATTTCACCAATGCAATTTAGAAAAGCATTGATTTAATATAAAACATTGATGTAATATGGAACAAACTAACACAGCCTTAGTCCTATTCTTAAAGCATCTCAATATGATGCCATAACCAACAACGAATCATAGTGCAATGTAATATTTTATAATAACGTAATGTTTTTTTCAATATAAACCAATGCATAAGCAAATTGTAGTAATTATCGTTTTTGTTGAATTTACAGACATTAAATATACATAATAAATTATTTATTTTACCTCATTCGAAATCAATACATTTCACATTATTCCAAGTACCCCAAATAAATATATTTTTCTTAGATAATAAATTTATTTTTATTGATAACACATGCAAGTCAGCAAGCTTTTGAGTCCAAAACATCAGAGGAGCTCAAAAATGAAGTGCAAAATTACAACATCAACAAGTAATTCTCCAACAAAACCTGAACATCCAAAAGAAATAACTTTATAAACTCTCTGTGCTTGTAACTTTCCTTAACACTCAATAAAAATATCTGCAGCATTATAAATTACAAGTTTGATTACTTTTGAAATATATCACCATCCTAACATGTGATTCTATAGCAATAAGGCAATTCAATTTTTATATCAATATATAAATGATTTTTTTTAGAATATTGGCTCCTAGTGGCTTCAGCATATAGAAAGTGCAATTTACAAGAACGTTTTAACAGCAAAAGCGATAAAATAAGGAACCTCAAATTTTTGAACCATAAAAGAATCTCGTACAACAATAGTTCATACAACTTACAAGACAAAACCGCATGGTAAATATTATTTCATTAATAACAGTCTGTAAATTTACACACAAAGTTGTTCAGAGGTATTTTATTCATGTATTCCTGTGTTAGTAACAAATTCCTTTGTAGGTAAAACCAAAGAATGTTGAAGAACTCCTTAGAACGGATTTATAATTTTATCCATACGAAACACCACGATTTCAAATTCTGAAAGAACTTGACACCAGCCCTGTCGTCATTTCAAACATTCCTTTCTATTCCTTCTTACTTCTACTTGATATGTCACATACACACAATACATTTATTTTGAGCAATATGTTCAAATACACCCATTAACGACTTCAACAGACATTCAAAAAATTACTTTAACATTATTGTCACAACACTGTTGAAAAACTGTTCTATTTGACAGAAAATAAGAAAGAACTCTTTTTCAGGACAAAGTGAAATTATAAGATAAAGTGTTATTTATAAATTCAGTAAAACAATAAAAATTATTCAAAACATGACATATGAGTAAATGTTAACTACTCATTATAGTTGGGACACGTCTCATTTCGTGTCAAAAGAATGATATTTCTGCTACACTTCAATGCAAAAGAGGAAAAAAACTGATATGACATCAAGTATAGAAAAAAAGATTTATGGCAGAAAAATAAAGAGACAATGACAGTCATGGGGACATATCACAGACACATCACTCACAGCAAGTTACACGATATCAATGAAACATCAAACAAAAGAATTAAACAATGTAGACAGAGGTATATAATAACAGATGAAATTCAACTTAAATATTATTTGAGTAACCCACTATTCAAAGTCTCCCATGATATTAATCAATAACTATTTCAGAGAGAAATAAAAATACTTAATCAATCACATAAAACAATAGTACTGAACACATCGCTAGTTCTAGAACAGTCAGCATGTGAGATTATTCCATCAATTTTAGGTATTTTATTTATAATCCAAAAATTGTAAAAATTATTTGCCACCATCAAATCTATTTTACATCTTGACAAGTCAAAGCAAGATGATAACATTTTGGACAGAAGAGGACATAAATAAAAAATGAGCAATGAATGCTCAATTATGTGGAGATAGTAAGTAAAATCTTCATCGAGATTATTCATCAGAAAATCTCTCCATAACTTGTCACTAATTTGACACACAAGCAAATATGAATTCCGTGATTAAAGGTGTAATGAGAACAATACAATTACAGCCTCTCTAAAATGTGGCTAATCTTTGAAAACGTTTAAATAGTAACCCTCAACTGCTAAATCTCAATAATATTGACCTGTCAGAAAAATAAAGGAGAAGTGAAATATTTCCTCACAGCAACACAGTAATCAGAAAAAATAATTGGAAAATGAAAATGCTATGCTTTAACCAAAGCACAAACACACAAATCTACCAGAACGCAACTGTAAAGAGTTGAAAGAAACAAATAGAGAAAAATATAGCGTACAAGATTTAATTTTACACATTAGGAAAGACAAGAAATGAGTATTGATAAAGCGTATCTATCACTGAATCGAATTCCTATTATTTACACGCAATTAAACAAGGCCGAGCTCGGTAAAACAATGTATGTTTACATAAAATAATTCGGGATCTTANTAAAACAATGTATGTTTACATAAAATAATTCGGGATCTTACAGCGAAGTTACTACAATAAATATTCAATATTGATCTTACATAAGCGGAGTGTTGCTGACATCATTCTTACATTAATTTATTTGATTACAAATGCATTTTTCACCAGGCAATGCTTCGAAATTAGGAAACATTTTAAAACAACTCTCGCATTCATAAAATATTCAGCAAACAAATGTTCAGTTTCATCTATATATTTTTGTCAACAAAATACGATCATTCATGTAACAAAGTATTAAAAGATTGTCTAAAAATTCACCCTTTAGAATGAAATACCTAAAATTTTCTGCACCTTTCTTGCACGGAAATGCCACTTGAAATTTCACAGCATGAAGCAGCAACAACAAAAAGGGCACTAAAAAAGTTACATGGGGATAAAAGAGTAAATAGAATAACAAATCTATAATACAATTTTACATACATCAAGGTAGAATTGACAAGTTAAGTATTCGAAACCATAACATAGGTCAAGAAATTGAGCCACAAATTTACACAAGAACTATCAAAGTATATATTACCATAAACAACTTAAAGAAGGTTTAAGAAAATATCAAGAGACTTCAATAAATGAATATGTATGTACACAGAAACATTTTGGAACATAAGCTACTCTTGGAATGTAACAATAATTAAAGCAAAGACTAGTAAACATTATTAACTAATACTGCACACTCCATCTCCACACAAGCCGTGTATAAAAACTCTATCAAAATGTAAGAGCTTTTAAAAAATACAACTACGTCATTCACTGCATCTTCTTTTTAAAATCAATTCTGTGAACAACCATATTTTATTTATATTTAAATAAGCTGTACTTGTCATTTCATTGCTTGCTATTAAGTGTCCATCATTCTTTTTTCTTTCCTTGTATACTTTGATCAATAAATCCTCTGAAAGAGAAGAGAAAAAAACAAATGTCAGCTAAAAAATCAGGAAAAGAAAAAACAGATATATCATCAACACACATTGGCATCAGAACAGTGCACAACAACACATGACTTTTTTAGAAGGGCTTAGTTTTGAAATATTATTCCTCCCAAATTCCAATATTACTGGAATATTCCATAATTTCTTTAAATTTATAGTTGTTAAAAATGTATATGTTGTTTTATGTATAGTTGTTAAAAATGTTCTTTCGATATTGCATTCATGCTATTGTAAAATATAATTTCATGTATAATATCAATCTTATTGTAAGTGTTCTGTTTTCTAAGCTACTTTAGTCTACTTCTGCAGAATACATACTGTAATACTTTGCGAATGTTACAAAATTTCCTATAAAAATATTAAATAGTAACATTCCAATTTCTTTGCATATATCAGACACTTCCTGTACAAAAAAGTTTGTAGGGTCACTATCAGTATACATGCTCAGCATTTATTTTAGTTTAATTAAAACAACACCTTTAAAGTAATCCCAAATTTAAATAATAACCATTTTTAGCAGAACAAATATGCAAATCTTTTGAAAAACTTACTTAACAATTTCAGGCAATTCTGGAGCTCTGCAAATAAACTTATGCCCATAGCCATATTTCCCATCAAACTTCACAAATTCCACAATCCCCGAGTCATTGGGACGATTTTGTAAGGCAGTCTTGTACAACTGTAAACACCAACAAAATCATTCCTCAGTTTATGGATATTGAACTGCACTTAATAAATGTTTATGTGCTAAACAGTAAATTTAAATATAGATAATTGATGTTGCCTTAATTGATTTTACAAGTTTTGTATTATTTTACTTTGAACAAGTATGGGCTTGAATGAAAAAATGTTTGCAGGTGGAAGATCCAACATGCCCACCCCTGAAAGAAAATTTCCTTGTGATGAAAATTGTTCTTCAAAATATGAGGAACATCATCGTATACACAGGATTTTGAAAAACCTTCTACATACCGTTTCTTACCCCGTAAAGCAGGGCTGACTAACATAAGCCCTAGTAATTTAAAGTCAAATAATTCAAAATTTTGCACCATAAGGGTATGAATATTCATTGCCACTGGACAGAGAATGGTTTGAAATTTCATTTAAAAAATTTTTGAGGGGAACTTAAGCTTAGTTGCTCTGACGCACATGATACCTTAGGTAGATGCTTTGTCCTCGTGGAGGTAATACTAAAAGGTGAAATGGGAAGGAAGCGCTGTAATAAAAACTACCAATACAAGCATCAAAACCATAGCTCTCGAGTCTTGGAGATAATTAGTGAAACTTCTGATGTTGCTCAAGAACAAGTTGTACCAGCGTTAAACATAAATATGATCCTCCCAATTATCGTCTTGTATCTTAAAATGAAAATGTTTTAAACGGTTAGACGGAAGAGCAGACCTTAAGGCCTGAGGCTCACCAGAATAAAGACACTTTAGCATTACCCCTACGGGGGTTAAACAACAGCAGTTCTCTTACAAGAGTGGTGGTGTCGTCCTGCTTGTCCCGATGGTATTGTCCTGATCTGTACTCCTGGGCAATGTCTCACTAATTCAGCTAGTACCACACAAGTTTAAAAATTTGAACAGTCAAAAATATTTTAATAGACACATTGAGTAACTATGAAAACAAAACAAATATTGCCAGATCAATTGCTTTACAATATTAATAATTTATAAGCCCACACAAGTTCTATGTAAAATAATTCAAATATTTCCCCAATAGAAGTAAAAAAAATTATCATCACTTCCAAGCAAATGACATCACATTATTTTTCAGGCAGTTATATCAATTACAACACTTTCAGTCATGAGAAAATATTGACAAGTTGGGACTTGAACCTATGACTTTCTGCTTTAGTCACACAGGTCTGAACGTTTTCTGCACTAACTCTTTTCACCTTACTACTTTTTCTCCATCAGTAGATATCTTCCGAGTATCTTTATCTTCAAAGTTGTAACTCAATTGTACTGTTTTCAAACCAACTTTGAAATTTCACTCACCACTAAATTTTATAAATTTAAATTTTGTAAAAAATAAATTTAAAAAAGTGGCTCTATTTCATGCCATCAAGTACAGTAACCGAGAGGATACTTACTCTTTTCCCCAAAATAAAAGGGACAACCAGATCATCTTCAGCATGCAGTATCAGCACAGGGGCTGTAAATTGAGCAATATGTGTATCTGAAGAGAATCTTATCTTGTTCATGGCTACAGGTTCCAAGAAACACGCTTCAAACCAAGGCAAATGCCTAAACAGCTGAAACAAATAAGATTAGTGTCAGTTTTCTTAAATACTCACAAAACATTTACAAAATTACACACTTACTCAAACAAAATTAATACATTAAACTCATAGGAAGTTATCTTCAGAACAGATTACAAAGTATCAAAATAAATAATGTAGTTAGTGATTTCAGAATAGTAGAAAGTGGTGTACCACAGGGAACAATTTTGAGTCCATTACTATTTTTGCTTTATGTCAATGATTTATTAACAAGAATGGAACATGGTTCTGTAATATCATATGCTGATGATATGCTATGGTGGTAATTGCTTACTCATGGCAAGAAGCAATTTGTAAAATGAATAAACAGCTAGAATATATATCTATTTGACTCTGTTGTAATATACTTCTAACTGCGATATTAGAATTAATGATATACCATCAAAGAGAGTTGATAGTGTGAAATACCTCGAGGTAATTTTTGACTTTAATCTTAAATGGAATAAGCAAATAGAATATATATTTAATAAAACAAAGTATCTTAATATTCATTTTTTACAAGCTCGCTAGATTCATGCCATCAAAAACCTTACTTATGATCTATTACGCACAATTTCACAGCATTTCATCTTACGGTATCATTGCATGGGATGGTGCTTACTGTACCTCAATTCTCAACAATGAATTCAAACTAAAATACTCAAAATAGTCTTCAAAAACAGATTCATCAACTTAACTTATCCATTAAATATCAGACAACAGTTCTCTTTGAATGGAATTTTGTTCCACTATTATGTTAAACGAGAGAGAATCTGGAGAATCTTAAGATACAAGAGGAGTGCCAATTAAAACATTAACCCCATTAAAGTGTGCTATCTACATTTTAGACGTCAAGTTCTTCACAGTGCCCTTTCTGAACCATTTGAGACAGTGTCTGGAGTAAGGCAGGGATGTTTGTTATCTCCTCTTCTTTTCATACTGGTGGTGGATGAGGTCATGAGAAACACCATCCGCGACAGAAGAGGAGGAATAGTGTGGAAATTAAATGATAGATTAGAGGACTTAGACTATGCTTATGACATATGCCTTCTTTCACACTCTGGGAACATGTGCAAGAGAAAGCTGAAGCCCTAGAGATCGAGTTTTACAGTTGCTCACCCCAGATAGTTTTTTATTACCAATTTTAATGCCACAGTTTAACAGAATGCTATCACAATAATTACCAAAGGTAATGAAAGTTGACTTATCAGTGTTTAAAGATAACTTATTTTGATGCAACCAATTAGCTACGTATTCTAGCAATGTGTTAAACTTGTTCACTGCTTTCTCCCATGAATCTTCAAGCAAGATGACTGCTGTATCAGCTGTGTAAGAAAAGATTTCCTTTTCATTTCAACTTTGGAGANCTTTCCCCCATGAATCTTCAAGCAAGATGACTGCTGTATCAGCTGTGTAAGAAAAGATTTCCTTTTCATTTCAACTTTGGAGAAAATCATTTGTATATGCTACAATAAGAGGACCAAAAATTGTTCCTTGTGGGATTCTCATCTTAACTTCCTTGATATCACTTACAACACCATTCATTTTAACCATTAGATACCTATCCGAGAGGTAACTTGTCATCAACTTATAAGCATTACCTATTATATCATACGAATGTAATTTTTCAAGTGAAATCTTGCACTCAATGGTATCAAAAGCTTTTGATAAGTCCAGAAAAGCAACAATAGTAGGCTTACTTATATCTAGGTTTTTATAAATTAGGTTTGCAAAAACGCTGAGTGCCTCTTTTGTACCCATTTTTTAATAAAACCGTATTGTCATTTGGACAAATAAGATTAATTAATTTTATTCTCATATTTACTTTAGGAATAGAGTTCATTAGTGAATAGCCGATACTCACTAAAGAAAATGGATGTTCTCTGATTTCATCCATTAAGTTATTGAAGGGGGACTCCAGGACTAGACCTGTGACTTGGGTTCCCTCTTTCGCCAAGTCTGCCAAAACATGAGAAGATACCCTGAAAGTCAAATAAGATGATTTCAGAAACATATCCAAAATAATTACAATACGAATGAACAAATTATGAACTTCCAAAAATCTCTCACAAACAATCAAGACATGGAAAAATAAAAGTACTTTCTTCTTGATGCACAAAGAATTTCAAAGTATGGGTAGACAGTGGTGTAGAAGTTATTTCAAATTTTAGTTTTCAAATATTCAACTCGAAATGTTTAAGACCGATTTAATAAATTTTGCTACTTCTTTATTTTGTAAATTATCATTTATACAATATCACCCCATCTTAAGGGAAACATGAATAATTAATATAACAATTTCCAACACACTAATTTTTATTTTATAAACAGGATCCTCTTCGGTTAGAGGCAGATTTAGAAAGTATAGGTGCTCTGGGTTTTTGTCTAGGGGTGGTGGTCTATTGTAATAATTACTCTCAAATTAAGTGTTATTTAAATGGTTATAATTTATAAATAATACTTTACAAATAATTTATAGTTTGACAATAATGCATACTTCTGAAATAACTCTTTCTGTTTTATTAAATACAAATTTGTTGGTTTTCTGCCGATGTTATAACACATAGCTAACAATTTTTATTTCTATCCTCGGAGAGTGCTAAACAGTCAAATAAGCCTCTGCCTTAAGGCTCTTGATTGGAATTGATGGGATGGTCCCTTGTTTGCTTCCGGAGAGTAAATTAGTTTCTAACAGTTAGCAACAGCTTTCTTGACAATAAATTATTAAAATTGTTTATTAAATACTTATTAGAAGCTCAGTAACCACAGTTACTTATTTTTTATAATAAAAATACTTCCTATCTGCTTTTCCTTTGGGTGCTTTCATTGAATTCTCAGGTTAGTTCTTTGCATGATTCTCGAGAGAAGAGCAGTACATCCATTTCCATACGATTGTTTTTACCCGTTCTTCAGAGAGAAAATTGAACACACTCCTGCATGTTACCAGATGCACAAATATTTTCCTACCACAGAGTAACTCATGTCATTCACTCACCACTGTCATCAATTTGTTCCAAATACACTTTCTCATTTTTCTTCATATGTTTAGTAATCTATCATCACAGAACTTTTTAATTCCTATTAGGATGTGACTTTAAAATTGATTGCTTTTATGTGATTGTGAGGGCTTGTAAATTATCCATGTTATTTAATTCACTTTAGGGTTTGTACACCAATAAGACTAAAATGAATAAAAGAACAGATTTTTCCAGTGAAAACCCATGTATCCAAGAAAGAATCCAATATAGACAAATATACACATATAGTATAACTGTCTTCTAAATACTTCAGGAACTTACAGTGGAGTCACTCCAATTAAAAATACATTTTTCTGCCAGATTTATTTCAGAACCTGTTGTTCCCATCCTCAGTTTCTGCCGACAAAGGCCACCGAAGGGCAAAAGATCAGTTGCCAGAAGCTGAGGAAGGGAACAACAGGTTCTGAAACTAGACGGAAAGAAAAATGTTCCTGAAACTTAGGAAAGGGAAACTGAAGAAAAAGCTTTGGATAGGGAAGGATGAATTGACTGAAAGGAAGATGAGTGGAATGAGTCTCATCGCCACAAACTTACTGCTGCAGCTGGACATCCAGACTTAGCAACTATAATACCCAAGGTTGTAGGTTAGCAACATTTCATCACCAAGAATTTACAGAAAAGTTCAACAGCATACTACATGACTAAACACACACATACATATGTATACATACATACACCAACCATTTTTATACACAAAGACTGTTTTTTTATTAGAACTGAAGTTTGACACAGTTGGGCATTCCCAACCACTCCTTCAAAATAAATTTATGTAAGTCTCTTAGTCTATATGTAGAAGGAAGTATGGCATACAATATACTCCAGAGTATTCATCACAATATTCTATTTTATGGTCTTGTCATTACACATGGCCTTGATGTTTATTTTCTACTTTACTAAGCAATATTCATATTGATTCTCTCTAAAATTACAATAAAAATTGGCATAGAACATTAAAAGAAAAAAGTCTCGAAACTTCGAAATACTTATTTAAATTATCAAAAAAGCACATGTGAAAAAGTGAAAAGACTAACTTCAAAGTTAAACATTACCAGGTTTCTACTTAAACTGAAAGAAAGAAAATTCATTCTCACCCTGTGCCCAAAGAATGACCCCATACCAAGAGAGGAGCTGATTTCACTCTCTGTTCCAACCACCGGTAAACATATTTTCCATCTGATACAACACCTTCTTCAGTAGGATTTATGTCAGTTGAGTCTGCATAACCTGAGAAATAAAACTATGCATTAATTCTATCAAAATATCGCATTAAATTAAAATAGTTTTTATGAGCTCGCAAGTATTGCTGTTACTTGAGGCAGAGTGTATTTCTTCATAACCTCATATTGTGCAGGCTTCATTGATTGAAAAGGAGGGACAGTTCAACATTAAGCTGGATAAATAGTGAACTGGTATGACATTTTTATGACGTGAGCCATCAGTTTCTGTGCAATTACATCATTTAAATATGAAATCCAAATGACTAACACAAATTCTCCACTTATGTTGCAATACTTTGTCCCACAGAATCGAGATACTGGGACACAACCTCTTAAAACAGGACATAACTGCTATCTATTTAATCATGAAGATATGTAAAATATTAGGGCTGATAAAATAATGATTAAACATTTTAAAAAATTAATCAGATTTTTTTCATTCAAATCAATTTTTTTCTCTTTACATCACAATCACAGTTTTTACAGAAAATTAATCATTTACTCAATTCCTTTAAAAAATCAAATTTATTAGCAAAAAGAAGAACTGAAAACTACTACATTTTGGTAAATACTTCTCAATAAATAAAATTTTATTTCCTTCAACTTATTTTTCAATTGTGATATATTATACAATTTTCAAAATAATGCTATTTTAGCAGTTGTTATAAGTTAAATATTTTTAACCTCCTACAAATTTTTTGACTGCCAATGAAAATTATTCAACAAATATATAATGTTTTAAGCAAAAAAACATATTACATATTAAAGATTATAATATATAAAAAAAGACTGAATTTTTATACAGAGCACTTGATAAATAAATTTATATTCTACTTATAATAGTATTGATTATTAAGTTATAAAGAAAAAAAATCATTTTTCATTAAGAGATATTTTATTCATTTAACTACCCGTTCAAAAAGCAAAAAATAAAAATCAACAAAATAAAAACATTAAAAGCAAAATTTGTTGAATTTTGTAGAATTTGATTTAAATCATAACAGCACTATAAAATATACAAATGAAACCTAAATTTCATTTTCTGTCCAACACAATAAAAGAAGAAAATAAATAAATAATTATTCTTACTTCTGTAGTCAAAGGAGACGACGTGATAATTGAGGTTTCTCAAAACATTATACAATTCCACTCGATGAGGACTGGCACGTGACCCTGAGTTTCCATGCATGTATAAAACCACTGGTTCACCATGACTTAAAGCTTCCTCATATTTAGAATAACTCACATTTTCACTATCCATAGACACTGGTAGGATATGCCTAAAATATTATTAATTTATTTATTAAAAGAAATTGGAATAAGAACTAATATTACAGGTATAAAGTTTTCATTAATGACAGTATGTAATTCATGCAATAAAAGGAAAACTTCAAACACCAAATATTCCAAACTGAGCACTGTAACTCTCTGATGAAACAAAGCTTCCCTATTTAAAAGATGTTCAAACCCAACACAAAACCTAAATGGAAGTAAATAAAAACAAAACAGAAATGATTAAACATTTGCCATGTGTATATCACACATCTGGTTGACAAATTTACATATGTAAATATTCATATAAATTTAGTTGTATATGTACTCAACCCTGGTATGGTTGGGTACATTAATTATGTAGTCCCATCCTGGCCCGAGTTTTACTCCGATTTTCCTTCAGGTAGAAGCGGATTTTTCATAAAGACTCGCTAGGCACTTGTCTAGAGATGGCATCAACTGATATAATTATTAGCGAATTTAGTGTTACTTAATAATTATAAATTATCAACAATACCTTCAGATTTATTTATAGCTTGATAATAATACATTATTATGAAATGACTTTTCTATGTTTTATTAAATACAATATTTATTGGTATTATGTTAATACTATAACATGTGTTGAACTACTTTTTTATCGTTAGGAGAACGTTTAAATGTTAAATCCGCCTCTGTCTTAGGGTCCTTGATCGGAATTGATGGGATGGTCCCTTGCTTGCTTCCGGAGAGTAAATTAGTTTATTGTCCTCCACAAGGTCATACGCAGTTTGTAACTGCTTTTTTGACAATAAAGTTTATTATAAATATTATAATTTTAAGTACCTAATTGGAAGTAAAGTATTTGAGGCAATATTGCAGCTACTTTAGCATTTATTCAAATTAGGAATATCTGGCAAACTCCACAAGCTCTAGAATCTTTGATAGGGAATTATGTCACGTTTCAGTGCACCTACTTCGCCCCCTAAGAGATTCTTGCCCTCCCCTGCCTTGATATGATAAGCGAATAAATAACATACATCTCATACAAACTGATCAAACCAAAGAAACTAGAGATCCAAGTAATAAAGGTCCGGTAAGCAAGATCGAATTGTAGAATGTGGTGAAGATGTAGTTTTAAAAGTTGTTTTCACTCTTTTTCTCTCGTCATAAAAGGGAGAATGAAAGAATGCCTCTCTTGTTTCAGCTGAGGAAATTCAAGGGTGCCCAACGCCCCCCACTCACACACCTCACCCATAGGAAAGATAACGAGCGATTGTTGTTGAGGCATGATAGATAAAAGATACTAAAGTCTCCGAGAAAACCTCCTACACACCAACTATGTCAACCTACTTTAATTATCCAGGGTTTGAACACAGTTAGAAGGCACATACACAAACCACTACACCAGAGGTTACTGCTGTTGCTTAATAAAAACAGGAATAAAGTTTTTTCAATATAAAGACTTAAGTAAACAACCTTTGAACCTGGATAATTTGAATATAAAGGGACCTGTGAAAACTTGGAATTACCCGTCTGCTTATTTAGATTTTTTTTAAACCCTTCCATTATTGCAGATAGATTAAATTAGACCATCCTGGTAATATTTTAGTGTAATGCATCATTTACTCAACGAAAAATTTCCCTCCAGTCTCTGGTTGTTCTTCATTTTGGTTATAATACGAAAAACATTCAATATAAGCTGTGTGTTTGAACTCTGAGTGTTTTAGTTATGAAACTAGGTTAAAATTCTATTTAATTTAAATATTTTGAAATTGGAATAAGATGGTAGACAAGAAAAACGTCACTTTATATCATGAACATTCTTTTATTTGAAAAGTTTGGTAAAAAAGTGTACTTAAAAATAACATTAAATTCAGCTGTACAATGCACACTCCAGCTGCGCATATGGTCTTTAGTAGTAGCCATTAGACAAGAGAGGAAGCGGTACTTTTCTAAAAACACTGACTCTATTGGAACCAAAATACCTTACGAAGCACTCAAATAGCAAGTAATTAACACGAAAGCAAGATGTACAATTTTTTTACCCAAAAAGAGTGGAAAAAGGAAATGTCTGTTGTTAGGTGAGTAGCAGCTTGCTCAGGCATGCAGATGGAGCATTCACACTGAAGATGAGGCTATTGCCTTTCAAATCAAAAATTGAATTTCAAGTGAAAAGAAAATTGTTTTTTATTAATTTATTTTCTGATACTTTTATATTAGTAAATAATTATAATTTAAAATAATGAAAACCTATAAAACTAAAAAAGTTATAAATTTTCACTTTCTGGAAACTTATATTGACTCTGGGACAACACCTAGGAATATTCCCGGCCCTGCCCATCAGAGCAGGGTGCAAGTATCAATCCCCAATCTTAGGCTCTCAACTACCTTTGTGGTTCATTCATTTTGCAAACTAAAATCTGGACACACTGGGCCAGGAGTAATACAGTAAATATGAACAAGATGGGGTGGATCAATGCAGTTGGAGACGGGGTTGTCTCAACAGTGAGACAAAATTTAAAAAATTATTGGAAACTTTGGTGAAGTCAAAGCAAGAAAGATGTAATTTTCTGATAGGAAATTATATAATATAACATTAACCTTGCTATAAATAATAAGTGTCTCATATTTATGCAGGTTTTCCTAAACAAGCGGACATGATAGTATTTCAGTTATAATAGAAACTGTGAAGATGTTAGTTGTAAGACGACTAAGATACGGACGCAAGAAGAGTTGGGGAAAGGGAAAGAAAAAAAGGGTCCTTGGATCCTACAAACCTCCGAGTTTTAAGCCTCCCTAATAATTATTTTAGGTTGGTGTCTGTGTTCACTACTACATCACCAGTTTGCCATCCACAACTGTATAGCATTTCCACTACAAGTCTAAAATTTGAAAGACCAGGAACACATTTTCTATGCAGGGGATAACTGAATCCAGGAAGCACCCATACCGAGAAGACTTAATTACTCATTTTAAACACAATATTTACTACAACTTGTATATTTGCACTAGGCCAGAATTACACAATCATATTTCTACATCATAAATCTATTATCAAAGATATCACATGTTTTATCAACAAAAGTAAGTGATAGATACATGATTATAACTCAACTATTATCAAGGTCTGTCCATTACTCATATGTAAGTTTCATCCAAGTTCTTTGATAGAAGATCTATAACAGCAATATAATTGTGTAATTCTGTACCTACAATTTTGAATTATGAAGTTTCCATCAAAACTTAAGTTTCCAAAACTATTTGTTTTACATACTACACAAATATTTGTACAAATGAATCTTTGAAACACAAAATTCTGAATAATTCAAGAATATATAATTTCTATAAGTCAAGTTATTCTTCTGTATTCCCTAACTGTATCATCTAATAGTATTCATAAGAAAAAGGTAACATATCTTCTGCTTAGTTAAAAGTAATGTCTTGCACAACACTCAATGTACGAAATTTACTCAAGACAGCAAACATTATAAAAGAAAAGAATAACACAGTTAACTTACCAAACACCAAGCGTCACTCCTTCATTTGTTGTAAGATAGAAGTTTCTTGTGTTAGCCATACTGTACTTACTTGGAGAGCCATAATCCGCATTCCGAGGCCATGTAACTAGAAACACACAAACTCAAGAATAAGATGACTAGAGAAATTAATTTATTTTATGCTACGTCAATGAATAACAAAGTAAAACTCACCAAAATTTAGAAATACCATACTTCTTTGTAAACTATAAGTATATTTAAAAATGAGTGGTACAAGAACAAATATCACAATAATAATTCCCAGAGAGAGCCTCAAGGATGCAACAAAAACTCTGTAACCAAAAGAGATAAATGCAAATATTAAAATACAGGTGAAAAATTAAGAAAAATCTCATTATATTAGACTGGAATTTAATCAATTTCTATCTGACTAATAAAAGATTCCTATAAACATATAAATATTCATAACAAAAATACCAGATAATCATTTCCCAATAAGAACAGTTCATAATAATTAATAATTGAAAAAACAAAGATCAATAAATAAATTGAACAAAACTACACTTTTAGGAGAACAACTCAATTTGCTGAAGCTTGTGGAACAAGACAATCAACTAATTGTCTAATAGTGCACATTAATTAATTTTTTAATTTACTGCAACCACTACTGCACTATAACACAATGTAGGCAAAAATTAATCCCATCATATGTGCTCTATAATAATAACCATAAACAAGAATGTGTGTGAACAAAAAGAAAGCATGAGACTAGAGTAGTCAAAGAATAGGAATACAAAGAGTGGAAAAACAATAATTTCAAAAGTTCTCATAAATTCAGAGGTGTTCCTTAGTGACATAATTCCAAAAAATATAACAGCGCACAAATAAGATGGACATTAAACAAAGATATTCACAGAGAGAAGGAAGCAATTTGTTATCTCACCAATGTTTTCCCTTTATAGATGCAACAAAGAGAAAAGCAAATTTGCAGTTATAAAGAAAATAAACCAAGTGAATAGATGTGTTTTTTCCAAGCTTAATATGAAAGCAGTCTTCCTTGAAACCAAGGATATTTCAAGAAGAAAAACACACAGACCCAATAAATACTTACATTCCCCAAAACCAAAGAATTATTGGGATCATTGTCAGAAAAACAATGATCTTAACTCCGGACATATTTTTCATAATATGACAACTCAGTTATGGGTTTATAATCAAAGCCACGCAACAGTAGAGTAATTTATTGAAGCATGCAGTTAGAACCCTAGTAGAGTGGCATTAGTTAAATACAACACAGTACCTGAAACAATGGATAAAGGAAAGTCAAAAAAAAGGAGAAAATAAAAACTCAAAAATAAATAAAATAAAACACACTTAGTCACAAATAAATAAACAACACTTTCTTTTCATAAATCTTTTCAAGAGCAGGATGTTCCATCAGTAATGCATCAGAAACATTTGAAATAAATGATATTCCTTAGTAGATGAGGGTAAATTGTTGTTTAATATCACATACTACAATGTTTTGTTTTTCCACTTATCCTTTGGCTGGAAACTTGATAAATAAAACTCACTAAGTAACAAAAACTAAATAGGATGGTAAATAATAAAAGAATCTTATAACTTTCAAACCTAGAAGCAAAGTCATAGAAATCCGAAGACATACAATTATAAGTTTCACACTATACAACTAGCAGTAATTGATATTCACTCAGTATCCAACAAAGAAATATTGATCAAAGAGAACAAAAAAAAGATCCGAAAAAGAAAGTTAACACATTAACTTAAAATTATTTAGCAAACCAATGTTCCCAGCAGTCTTTGAAGAAGTACAATTTTAACACAATCATCTACACCTTGATACTAAAAGTCAGGCAAATAAAAGAGCAATCACTGTCTTATTCATGGCCAATTACCCTATAGTCCAACCACTAACATTTCCAAACGCAAGGCCACTGTAGCACTGAATGAACCTATGTGGGAAGACTGAATGAGTTAATCATACTGAGGGTTGTCCAAGGAATAGAGAACTCTTAAGAAAGCAAATGATGACAGCACCAGCTAAAAACACACAACCACCAGGAAACACAATAAATGAATGATCCAACAGTTAACTAACAAAGCAAGGCATTCCTCACACAAATGATGATTTCAATATACCTAAGCAAAAAATTATTTTAGTACCTTTTCATCAATCTCCTTTTCAGAAACCACAGCATATTTGTTTAGGAAAAACTGTTACAAAACAGTAAATTATCTGCAATAAAGAATTAAAACATTATTTCCTCTTCTTTTCCATTTAATATTGGAACTACTTCACTACTAAAAATATCTCGCTCCTGATCTTCACTAAAATTTGATTAAAGGGTAGTCAAATTTGATTAAATATAGTCTTTGTTACATAATGATATAGCAATCAATAAACGAATTTTAGAGCTGCTGCCCTTCCATTAAATCTAAAGAACAAAATCATTTACATATCATTTAAAGAAGTAAATGTCTCACTTATCACCCGTGTTTTCCCGGAACCAAAATTTCTGCCAACACTTGTTACAAAAAACCAATAAAAACTTTGCTTCATAATTGACACCTATAATCGGTATTATTTAAAATCAATATTAAAAATTGACAACACATGCTTGATACAGAAATAATGTCACTAAATAAAGCAAGTAACAATGCACAGGAAAGTCCACAATCCCAAAACATACAATCTGGAAATTGGTGAAATACCGAAAAGTGCAGTGCGGGCCAGCTTTTTGAAGCCGCAATTGCCAGTAACAAAGCTTTGTCACTTAAGTACGAAGACGTATACAACATATCAAAATATTTGATGCATGTCTCCAAGGCGCACCATAAGCGAAATTGTACTCTGACCAGACAACACGGTGAACGCAACAGCTGCACAACACTACTCGGCGAAAACAAAACAGGAAAGATAACGCCGACAGCCAACGGACTAGAGTTCACTGCTAGCCCCGTGGGCGCAGTGTGAGCACGGCAATGCGGTGCGGGAATGCAACTAGCAGGACTGAGGGCATGATAGCCAACCACCAAATAATTCACGCATTGTGCAGTCTTCCTGCAATACAGACATTTTAAAGCATATAATCAAGATTTTGAATGAAAATGAAAGTTTAGAAGAAAAATTGATGATATATTTCGTAACGAAGAGAATATAATCCGCGAACCTTAGTACCATAATTTCACCGATACTAGACTGTGTTGGCACTTGAGGTGAAAGCTCTATCTTGGCGCGAATAGCTTTAATTTTAATTTGACGGCTATAGCTAACCTCCATCAGCCACAGAAACTTCAACTTAATGAGAAAATGTCACAACTAAAGGCAGAATTAAAAATTAATAATAATTATTCAGTCTGATTGCGGCGTCCCAATGCAGTCGTACCATCTCACGCTACTCCATTGATGACTATAATTAGTTGAAATAAGGCAGATCTGAAGACTATTGAAACAACCTCAAAATTCAGCTTCACGTTGTTACGTTAGCATAAGACGGCTTAATAAACATGTATTTGTATAAGTATGAAGAATCATATTATAGGTGAATTAATAGGCGACCATGAACTATAATATTTCAGAACATTTACCAGAAGCTCGTTTTGTGAAGTGGAAGTAAACGTTTTGCGCAATGTTTTTATTTATTTACATCGTATTTGTTGTACATCTCAATACAAACTTACAATACGTCTGCGCAATTTAAGATTAAAATTTAAAATATATTTCCTTCAAATTTTTTCTTGAAAATTTGATAATTATGAATCCAGCAAAGCATGACGAACAAACAAAACATTTTACTTTTAAACCTAGCTCATAATCTTTGTATAACATCTTGACGTATTTTTTAAATGCATGTTTATTATTCGTCCTCGCTATTTACTTTTTAATTCATTTCAGTTCATCGACCAAAAGGTTTTGTCATAGATTTCTGCGTAGTCGCGTCCCTATTCTATTTGTTTTGTCCAGTTTCCCACAAGAGAATGTATAAACTTGCAGATCTGTGAAAATATTTAGTTTCCTCCCTGTTGTATTACAATGTCTTGATTACTTGTAGTCATCAGTTAATTACTTGTAGTCATCAGTGATTGATATGTATGTTTGTGGGGAAAAATTAGTTTTTGATAGCTGAAGTTTTAAAAGAAAATTCTGGAGTTAATTTGTGACATTAAGAAAGTACGTCCTACTTCCGGTGAAATATTATTTACGAAAAAAAAAAACTCATACAAGAATCAACTTGATATGATTGCAAAAAAGACCACTTGATAGAATATTTGTCTATGACCTGCAAAACTTCAAAGAAAATCTTCTTTTTTTTTTTTTGTTTCAGTTCCCAAAGTTTGAAGAGGGAAACTGAAATAGAAAAATTATCGACAAATAACTTTAATTTTATTTATTGGTTTTCGTTCTCATTCGATTACTTATTGTTCATTCTGAATTTCATTCATTTGCAGAGTTTTCTGTTATTGAATAGGAGACAGAAATCATCATCAGTTTCGGTTCAACTAATATAACTTGAGTGCCACGTCTGAAAAGTTGTGGAAAGAATTACCGCATACAATGATAGGGAAGCGCATCATTGTTGATTGTATAAATAATGCTGCGTTCAATATGGTATATTCTTCAGTAAAACATCGAATGATAGCTTACTCCTCTTTCCTGTTCTTTTGTTCAATTATGAGCGAGAAGTTAGGCTCACGTACTTTTTTGTTAGAGAATTTGTGAATTTTCGATAGAAAAATATTATTCGCTTTCATTATTTTAACAGCCTTAACTCATCCTTTCCAAACATTTATTCGTAACTATTGGGAAAAATAGAACAAATGTGTTCCATACGAAAACTTATACGTTTTGCTGGAATAGTTCCACGCAATGCACAGATACAATAAAACTTAGGTTGCACATGTGAAACTTCGCATCAAAACTGACGATTGGACTGTTCATTTCCTACCTAGCTCTCACAAGATAATAGCATCACTACTTATACGTAGGAGGAGAGCTTCCTTATAAACAGCTTCCAATATTTTCGTGGGATTTTCAAGGATATACTTCCCACTTCTTTCTTAAACGATGTTACCACATCTCTTGACCGTGGAGAAAATACTCAGAGTGTTTTTCTTGACTTATCCAAAGCATTCGATGACATGGATCACGGAATTCTCCTTTCCAAATTGCATTCTTTAGGCATTCGTGGACTTCCACATCAATGGCTAACTTAAAAGATAGATATCAACAGGTCGAAATATCCTATACTAAAAATTAAATACTTCAGCGCTGTCTTTCAGAAACAAAGCCACTTACTTGCGGAGTACACCAAGGA
>NNCF01144015.1:33860-67078 GCA_002313205.1 Laupala kohalensis
AAACTAATTTACTCTCCGGAAGCAAGCAAGGGACCATCCCATCAATTCCGATCAAGGGCCCTAAGGCAGAGGCGGATTCAAAAATTTCAGCAAAAGTTCCTAGATAAGATAAAAAGTTGGCTGCGAGTTATAATACTAATAGAATGTCAATATGTTTGTAATTTTAAGCAAAAAATTACATGTACAAGTTATTATCGAACTATTCTGATGATTTTTAAACACCATACTCAGTATAATCGATAATATTTTGTACATGTAAAGTTTTTGCGTTAAATTACAAACATATTGACATACTATTAGTATTATAACTCGTCGCTAACGTTTCATCTTATCTAGGAAATTTTGCTTAAATTTTTAATCCGCCTCTGCCTTAGGGCCCTTGATCGGAATTGATGGGATGGTCCCTTGCTTGCTTCCGGAGAGTAAATTAGTTTATTGTCCTCCACGTGGTCATACGCATTTTGTACTGCCTGTCTCTTATACACATCTAGANGTTATTACTATTACACTAGCCGATTGACATCTTTTTAGGGAATTGAAAATTATTATTATTTTTCAAAGCCTAAAATGACGTTAATATATCTTTGGCGAAATTCATGAACGGAATCTCTCCTCAAGTCTCTTCATATTTTCACGGATATAAATTAACGGAAATGTTTTTCACGGAGGTAAAAGTACATGTGTGAATACGTGCGCAAAATTCTAAAACATCGCGTGCGAAATCGCGGATACTTAGCTTTTACTGCACGAATAACTACAAAATGGAACGAAATGAAACATTTGTGGTTCCAATTCGAGTCACTTACAGCATAAACTTCAGTGTCAAAAAAGCAGTTGCAAACTGCGTATGATCACGTGGGGGATAATAAACTAAGTTACTCTCCGGAAACAAGTAAGGAACCATCCCATCAATTCCGAGCAAGTGCTCATGGGCAATTTTGGATTTAATATATATAACATAAATTATTTAATAAATACGTACTGTTTTCCGTTTATTATTCCAGAGTAAATTGAAGATATTTGTGCAGTAAAAATTCGATATTAATAAAATAAAAGTGTTAGTGACACTCCAGCCCATAGAAAATCCGCCTCTACCCGAAGGAAAACTGGAGAATAACTCGGGTCAGAATGGGGCTACAGAGACAATGTACACAACTGTACCGAGGTAGCATACAGATAGAAATAAAATATTAAAAACAAAAAGGATTGAAAACAACATTTATTACTACCAAATCAATACAAATTTGAAAGTTGTCACTAGTCGAAATGAACCATTGTTTTGGGATGAGGGGAAAGGCCCCACAACAATGCATCGTCGATAAATTATTGTCGATTGTTGTTGTATAAAGGAACTGAAGAATGATTAGATTTCTTTGTGTGATATAAACACACTGTAAATTATTTAAATAACATCTCTCCCGTCTATTTTTGAACTTTTATTTACTATACTGATTGGGTGGAGGGAGAAGGGGGGATGAAAAGTGATGGAGTCACAAATTCTGTCCCAGGTCCATGAATCCTCACGGTGGCCCTGCCTTCTCCTATTTTAAAATGTTTGAGAATATATGATTCACGCATATTAACCACGGAAGCAACAACAATCCTTAAAAGGTATTTCAATGTATTATAAGTTCATTCATCTCAAAGCGTGATCGATGTTTAAGTCCGACTGATCAGTGACATGCAAAAAAATTTGATGACAAATAACAGAGATCACACACATCAGCGTAAAGATAGTATTATTCTGAGGAGTAAAACGTTTCGTTATTCGTGGTCTACCCTTCACACTACTTCTACTCAAAGTCGTCTTACTTCGCCTCGAGAAATTCTATTTAAGAAGAAATATCATGAATGGAAACGCTCTGTGTTAGTCACAGTAAATTACTTTATTGTCCTCAACGTGGTCATACGCAGTTTGTAACAGCTCTCTTGACAATGCGTTATTTAAATATTTATTAATTTATACATAACACTTTAACCTCAAATTATTAGCTGACGAGAATGGCATTGTGGACCGCTGCCTGCACGCGAGTGAGTTTCAAGGATTCGTTTCGTGGAGGTTGGCAATTTGTTTAAGGCAGCCATATTGAATAATTTTGGGCAAAATATCGTGACATTGAGTATATTCAACGACACATGCGATCGCCGTCGAGGAAAGAGATTCTCTTGCAAAGATCTTAAGAATTTTTATCCGGCCGTCATTACCACATATCTTCTCCACGTGTAGGAACACGGAAGGAATTCATGCAGAACAACCTCAACGCGTAGGTACGGGTAAAACCTCAAGCCTCAAGCAAAATAATTACGTTATTGAGTATATGTGTCGCCTGGGTTCACTCATCCCCTGTGTGGGGATGTCTCTCAGTCCTTCCGGAGTATGAGATCTGAATGGAAATGGTGTACACTCGTGGAAAGCGAACAGGTGGTGTAGTGGCCGGTGCCACTGCTACCAAAGCAGTAACTCCCGCATTCGATTTTTCACTCGCCGCCATTTTTATCTGCTCATAGTTACCACAAGATCTAAAGAAGTTTTCAAGTATGTTTAATGATAACTAAACATAGTTCTCTTTGTTCAATCATGATGTAAGATGATTCATCAACTACGGAGTTTAGAGTTTGAGTCAACGATGGGCACAACTGACAAAATCGAAATAATGAAATAAACAGGAAATCAAAAACGAGCAATGCTACATGACACTAAAATCATAATTTGATAAAAAAAGAAGGTGCGTATTTGATTGGCATTTTATTATTTATTTTCCAAAATATCCATACCCATGTCATTATGTAATGTTTAATGAATTTGGCGCGTTATCACAAATGCACCTTGATTATTCAGTTACCCTCTCTGCACTAGTTCAATTACAGCATAAATAAATAAATTTATTGTCAAAAAACAGTACAAACTGCGTATGACCACGTGGAGGATGATAAACTAATTTACTCTCCGGAAGCAAGCAAGGGACCATCCCATCAATTCCGATCCCTACAGCAGAGGCGGATTCAAAAATTTCAGCAAAAATTTCTAGATAAGGTAAAAAGTTAGCTACGAGTTATAATACTAATAGAATGTCAATATGTTTGTAATTTAACGCAAAAACTTTACATGTACAAAATATTATCGATTATTCTGAGTATGGTGTTTAAAAATCATAAGAATTGAAATAACACTAAATTCACAATGTATTGTTACAATAAACACGCCCGTAAACAAAGCCTAGAGAACCAGTATAAGAAATCCGCCTCTACCCGAAGGAAAACCGGAGCAAAACCCGGTCCAGGATGGGGCTACAGAATTAATGTACACAACCGTGCCAAAGTTGAGTACACATGAAACTAAATTAATATGAGTCATAAGACAACACAATCATGCAAGAAAATAGTTTTTTTTTAAATTGATATAAGTTATTTAAAAAGGTACTACAGCAATGGCATGATAAAGTGCAAGACGGATTTAACTTTTATTAAAATCAATAAACCCTTTTAATAATAAATATGTATAATAAACATGTAATTATTATCTGAGTCGTGTGTGATATTTTTTATTTGAAACTAGTGAAACACCCCAGTAAGAGTCGGGAGAGTATTTGAAAAATACCATCATTAATTTGTCCAGTTTTTATTGACTAACAAAAACGTTTCGTTCAAGTTATTGCAGTTATAACTCATTCTTTTCACCGATGACTGTATCTGATCTCTTCATTTCAGCTATTGTGAAAGTAAAGCAGATTATACAATGGAGCATTACGCAATTCACGTACAATTACAAATATTGTTTATTATTTACGAGAAGCTTTCGTGTGTTACGTCCTTTTCAAATAAGTGAGTCAAGTGGTCACTTTTCTTGACGTTATTTTTAAATGATATTTTGAAAAAGAAAAGGGGAAAAGACGAAATAATATGAAACCACTAACACATTTTTTAATGCTCTACTGTACAACACTCCATCTGTGAGACTTTCTCCGTCCCGCGACGCAGAAAAGGAAAGAAAAAAATGGGGACATTTGCGTATTAATGTATTTGATTTTGAATTTCTAACATTTTGAAGTTCCATTATTTGCAGTATTCACTCGAACGTTGCGGCACTGTGTGCACTTTATTACCGGTTTCACACGTACCTGGTTGTGCCTCCTGGTTCACTTATCTCCTGTCTGGGGACGTGTCTCAGGTCTCCCGCGTGTAGGTCCGGGTGGAAATGGCGTACGGTTGTGGAAGGCGAATTGTGCGGCTTACGAGGAAGACAAGCAAGATTTAACTAGCGCTGATGAAGGTGAAAATAAAGAAGGCCGAAACTTTGGAATGTTGTGAATAGGAGTTTTCATTTCTTCAACGACCAAAGTGCAAAAAAACCTTAGCAATTATTTTTATAAAAAAGAATACAGTAGTATCTCTTTATAACGATAACCTCCCTACAACGATGAAATGAACAAGGGTTCTTTGATTTGTCTTTATGTATTTATCCTTTCTTTATACCGATATTGCTCTCTATATATAACGATATTTTTTTAAATAGTTCAAGTCGTTTCAGATGAAGCTTAAGTCGCTTCAGTTCTTTGTGGATTCAGGACGAAGGTAAAAGCCAATGCTTTGGAAGAATGTAAATAGAGAAGGGGGAAATGTTTAGATACAGCAGAAAATACTTAAAGATTTAATAGTAAATAATTGTATAATAAATATTTATTTTGTGAGTGTGATATTGATTTATTTTGAAATTTATCACATCAAAGTTTTTTCTCTACATACAAAGATATCTCTCTACAACAATGAAGAAACCCAGTCCCTTAAATATCGTTAAAAAGAGAGAGAGGACTGTTTTTTAGTTTCCAATTACACAGAGTGTTTAAGGGAAATATTGTAATCGGTGGAAAAAAAATTTGAGATCTCTTCAGATATTCACGAATTGGCTCCAAGAGAGTCTATTTCCAAATTTTGGCGATTATGTCCAATATCGTATGTTAACCAAACTTCAGATTTGACTTTGAAGCATTGAGAATAGAAGCCAATTTCTGGGCAGCGCATACCGACTTCATTTACACACCGCGCTCTTGTACGCGCTTGTTTTAATGTGGAAGATAATTCATGCTACCTACGCATGAAAAAGTATATATGGTGTTTTGGAGTTTTCCATGTGATGTGATGATAATTAATTTGAATCTGGTGTTTTTTCAAGTCATTTTGTTTAATAGTATTTTAATATTTTGATTTCGGTTTCGAAGTTTTATTCTTTAATTTTTATTTTTTAGTGCCATGATTTAATGTATAAATTGTAATTGGAAAGTAGAGTGGGCACACTCCAGATTTTTTTAAGTTAACGAGAAGTAAGATATAGTTGTTTGAAGAGAAGAGTACTGTTAAAAATATCCCCAGAGCGAAACAAGAGAATATCTAGACTTTTAGTGACATCGATGCTCACCTGTTGAGAATGACGCGGTATTCCACATACTTCTCCGCATTTTTCTTGCGACCATCAGCTTGTTTCGAAAGAGAACACATTCTTACCTCGATGTGAAGTGATTGTGCGAGCAGCAGTAGCGCTGCATAAGGATAGGTTTACTGCGACCGACAGCAAACGTCGAAGCAGATTTATCAACGCGTGTCAAATTACCAACAACGTAATCACTAGGTTGAGACAGTATCGTTGGACATTAAGGAAAGAGATTTTTTAAACGTGTTTTTATGAGAGAATGAAGAGTATTATGAATCAGCAGTGTGTCCTTTCAACTTTCCTAAGTTATTTTACTGGATTTTTTTCCCTAGCTCACTGAAAATGTATCATTTTGACGATCGAAATATATCTCACCATTTCAATTAGTTATGCATCGTAAGAGTTGTAGTAAGTTCTGAAGTTACTAACATTAGAGTCGGAATAAATACGTGATACAAATATCTCTCCGTTTTTTAACATGTTACGCATGTAACTAAACGATTCTCTTATCACGACGGATACTTTGGTTGGGTAATAGTGCAACTCACTCACACGACCTTTAATCAACTTTTGAAACCATGACATTTAAGTCGTGGAAGAATGTCAACGGGTGTCCTAAAATTCGCGTTCGCATGTTATCCTCGCATGTCCGATTTTATCCATTTGTGCACCAGGAGAAAATTAAGATACTTCACTGTCTCGATCATTCCGGTACTTATAAAATATAAAAATATTATTCATAATATTTGTGACTATCAGTCTTGACGAATGTCGACGAGAAACAGACCGAAACGTGAACACAATATGGTCTCTATAGAAATCAGTTCCAGAAAGAATATTTGTACAAATTGCATACGAGCATTGCGGAGCGCTGCTAAACTCAAAGTCAGGGAAGTTGGCTGAAAATTATGCGACATGGCTGCCAAACTGAAATTGCCAAGTCCTACGAATTTAAGTAATATCCGAATAAATATTAATAGTAGTCACAAAAGGGACTATTTGCTGTGAAGAAATGTAATAACACAACCAACGAAGACACAAGGTAATACTCCTTCCACACACTCCACGCAGAAATAACAGAATAGGGCGAGAAGATTTCGCGAATTGAATTGGTGGCCGAGGTTGGCGATGGATTTAAGTTTTCAGAAATTCATGCCAACGTAACGCGAGGCACAAATATCATTACTCTTATGGACGATGTCGAAGTAAAAGCGTTGGCTACATTGAGTACAAGTTCTATACCAACATCAAGCCAGTTAGACTGACAAAAAAAAATTGTCAAGAGAGCTGTTAGTGACTGTATAAGACCATGTTGAGGACATTTTTGGTGTTTGACACATAAGAGAGCAACAATGGAGTACTTTCACAAATTACGTGAATATCGCAGTTTTTCTTAGACAGTTACGTCCATATTTATTAGAGGCAATAACACGGTGAAGGAAGTTCGACGCACCACAATGTTGCTGTCCTCGACGTTGGTAGGATTTTTGCCTTTTTCTACAATTAAATTTTGTAATTTGTTAAATCGTTCGTCCTCTTAACACATAATAGAATGCACTTTTTTCGATGATTTGTGATGTAACGTAAAAATATTTTCATAGTTTTAGGTTAACGTTAAAGAGACGACTTTTGAACTGAATTTCAGGGGTAATTGAAGTACAAATTAAAGAGAACTTTGCCTTCTTGTCTGTGGAAAGAGGTGCGCCGAACACTTCGGACGAACATTTAACTTACATCACATTAACAAACACTTCAAGTATTGAACTTGGAACCATCTTACTAGAGGATAATATTGAACTTTACACTTTTTCCACATCTGCTTGCTGCCTACGCTGCCCCAGCTAAAATAACAGCCCATCTGATTGCGAATCTACCAGGGTGTCACTTTAGGAGGGTCAGCACAAGCACAGTAAAAGCTCATATCCAAAGAGTTTTTGCTGCAACTTGTTTCTTATTTACTTAAATGTTTAAAGACTTGAACTATGTTTTACTTCCTCGAATACGTAGTATATATTATTATATTGCGCATGGGTCATCCATAAATTGCGTCAATCGACTTCTGATGAATTTTTACACACACACCCCGTGTCTAGCTTCGTCACGTTATTCCAAACCTCTCCTTAACATGACGTCACAAAACGACCTCCCACCATAAACAGTTATTATCATGACATGAAAAATAGCAATTAAAGGAGAAAATAATGATCATTTGTATACTTAAGAGGCTCACAAAACTCGAAGGTGTCGCATGGAGAAAATGGTGCGCACGAGATTATAAGACTCTTGTTTTCATCATAGAAGAATTTACCTCAGTTGAGACAATTTTAAACATTTAAGATATTCCAAGTGTAACGCCACGCTTTCCAAAGCGTCCCTCATCGCGAACCGAAACGTTTCGCCAATCCACCTCCTTCATCCACCCAAGACCGTGATTTGTGAACTATCCCATAGCAATTGAGGTATTTTAATCGGAAAAATTATCTTCATCAAATTTAGTAGTAAACATCCATTTTGGTTTTCCGTTTCCACAAAGCCGATTTTTTAAATTGCGAATCAGTTATACCATATTTTTAAACTTATAAAAATGAATAGATGTGGAAATATTGCAAGCTTTATGTTTTCCTCGCGGAATTTTCTCTTCGCTCCTTCTAGCACTTCATTTCAACTCTTCAAGGAAGGGGAAGTATCGATCTGGTCGATAACATAGAAAATGTAAGAATTAATTATGTAAGTTCATTAGTATCTGGAGATCAATAGATTATCCCGTTCATCATTATGACAAGAAGTTTCGTTCCAAGTACATTAAAAAGTTTTAAGTATGAACTGGCGCTCACATTCGTTCGTCAAAGGGAACTAGTGGTGCGTACTTTCTCACATACGTTTGCTCTCGTATCGTTACCAAAAAATGCCAGTTTTCCTTGTCCGGGGGGAAGAGTACTGAAATGAAAATCATATGGTTGGCGAGACTAAACATGTTACTTTTATTTTTAATTACGCCAACAATCAATCACCTATTCCATCTATATTATGAACATCATTATGCAGCAATATCTTTTCAATCAAAAAACTGGTTGTAAGGGATGATGTATGTGTTTGACGACATCCAAAACTTCAAAAAACCTTACAACTTCAACGTGAGAATTTACGAGGATCATAAATCAAGATTTACAGTTCTAAACTCCGTACACCAATTATCGCGTCTAAATCATTCTCCAGGGCACACATGAACCCTAATTCCCTTGTCTGTAGGAGTCGGAGATGAGGATGATATGATACCTCTTTTTGATGATATGGCGGGGGAATTACAAGGGTGTCGGATGCCCTTCCTGATGCACCTCCCCGAGGCGGGTGATGAATGAATGACATGAGGGTGAATGATGGGCAGGTGAAACTGGAGGACCCCGAAGAAACCTGCCGCGAGCACCGCTTCCTCCACTTGCATCAGACAGGGTTTGAACCGCATCACCAGGGCATAATTTGATAATTTTAAAAACAGTTGCCAAGATCGCGTGTAATGCCATCTAGAATTCCATTAGTTTACAGGAAATCGCTTCCTCTTGTGTAATTATTGAAAAATTTAACTGTAAAGTTTCTGATTAGTTTATTTATTTCCATTTTAACAAATACGCTACTTACAAATATATTTGTTAACATGTAACCTCTGAACATAATAACTATTAGAATATTACTTTCTTAAACATTTCTAAGATTCATTTAATTGGTCCCAGCATAGCAACAATAACATTTGAGTCACTTCTTTAATGATCTAAAACGTACAAATTAAAAGATATTTGTGCTTTAAGTTTTTTTCAGAATATGGGTTAAAATGCACTCATCAAGGAACCATCAGACTCTATCACAAATCATATTCAAATTCATATTCCTAAGTCAGAAAACATTTGCACTCCAAAAGCTATAACTCATTTAAACATTTGATGTAACGCACAGCATTTAATAACACTACAGATTGTGTAATAAGAAGAAAATGTACATGACATTTTTTTTAAACCTTTAGTCATAGCAATATTATGTTGATACACTTTTTGACCATAAATTCAAATGATTCACACATAATTAAAATTATTTATATAGTTTAAATATTATAATTTTGAAAATTAGAAGTGATGTATCATTTATCATTGTAGAATGTAACTTATTGAAATAGTTTGAAATATAATAAATTGATTCTTTTATTACTTTTTTAATTTACCTCTTACAACTTAAGTAGGCAAAAGTTTCATAAGTATCAATGTCATTCATATTAAATATCTTTTATATAACTGTCTTCCAAAAAGTACAAAAATTTTGGTTGAACTAGTACACCTAATATATAACCCAATATTGAACTAAGTCCAAAAAGAAACATTCACAAACACAATAGTTGAGAAATAAATTTCTCGTATTTCTGTGCTTCCATTCTTACTACAACAATCGTGAATACTCTTTGAAGTTGACATCATGACATACTGTATAATCAAATCAATTATTTTACTACGTCACACACGGAAAAAAGTTTATAGCAATATTACACACACACAAACAACATTTGCCTTGAGTTTCTTTCTAGATGAATCCTTCAAAAGACCGTATTGAGTGTATTTGCTCAAAAATTAATTAATGCTGCAAAATTTAAACATTTTATAGTATTGGAGTATTTTTGTTTAATAAACAACAAAGGAAATTATTTTTCTTCATGCATTATATTTTCATCAGATGAATGGTTCTTACAACCTACTAATTTTCATTGTCGATTATCCTTTAGTAAATTTCCTTTATCCGAGTTATAACAGAGGAAATGGTTAAAAGAGTAAAAACATGGTTTATTTAAATAAATTATTTTTTCTCCTTCTTATGCGTGAAATGCAAAATGCACATGAACACGCATTAGATGAATGTGTTGCAATTGTTGAAAATACGTGTGTCATTTGAAAAATCATGGAGAATTAGTTTCTCCCTATTCCACTTTCATTTGAACTATACCATATTTTGACACAAAAGATTCTTAAACATATCAAGAACTCAGTACATCCAATAGAAATATTTTAAGAATAGTTAAAAATACAGAAACAATATTATGACTATATTTACAGACATTACACGCGAACATATGAATATCTATTGGAATAAAAAAAGACGTATATTAATTTTTACCAACAAACAAATATTATTCACTGGATTTAAAAGCAGAGATAACGAAAAACTCGATTGATTGTAAAATAACCTAATTGTGTGCGTGTATTTAAAACTTTTACAAAGTTAATGAGTGTGTTAGGTGCAATAGAAGTAGTTCATTTCATTTTGCTAAGATGCACAATCGTTTGTTATTTCCGACTGTTACCCTTTTCTGTGTCTCTCCATGAAAGAAGAAACATACCAAATAATTGTAAATGAGTTTTTTTCTGGACGGACAATGCAACATCTCGCGATTTAATCGAACCAAGTAGGCGGTTATGTACATGCACAGATTATATTAGGTACAGATGGATCACTCGTAGCAGCGCTCCACTTGCAAGGCGCCGAACTAACTAGCCCCCACCACCCGTTCAACTGGTTGCTGGCGTAGTGAGTGTTGACGTTGTGGTCTTCATGTGGCGACTGCGACTAATTGAAGCTACTCGAGCTCTGCTTGGTGTTGATTTGTGGATGTTTTAGTACGACTAACGCATTTAGAATTGCTGGTTCTGAGTTTCCACTGAAGGTTAATTGTTTGTAGGTTGCTGCAGAATATGGCAGCGGGTACTCGATTAAAATTATGCGATGTACTGCATTACAGAAATACGTCTGTCACCGTGTGGCACGAGGAAAAAGGAGGGGAGTTGAGTGCAATTTTGACGATAGTTCTCGGCCTTCCCTGTGGCGCGCTGGGGTGCATCTAAGGTAAGTATTGAGCTTATGTGAGTGAATTATCTTTACCTTCTATAATCTGTGATGTACAGGTCACTGATCTCTAAGTACCCCTCCGCAACTTACGATCACAGTAAGTTACTTATCACATCTTGTTCCATTCCCTTATTCAATAACATCAAACGTATAATAATGATTCCATAACAATAGTTCATCTCTGAACAATGTAGGATTCAGTAGAAATTAATCTTGATCAATTATGATTTAACCCATAGTTTATTACAAGTGAATTAATATGGGATTTTAGCCATAAATCGCGTTACACTATTTTTTTGTAATCCAAATTTCGCCTCGCAAGAGTTTTGCCTCTAGATACTTCCACTTAGATTTTGCATAAATTTATTGAAACGTTTTCATTGTCGTTAATATATAACTATACAAAATTTTAAAAAATATATATTCAAGAGTGAGAATTAGGTATTTTTGAATTTTTGTGGATTTCAACTTTGATTAATATAACAAAACTTAGATTCAGTAACTGAAATTTGGATTTTTCTGTTACTGCATACTCATAAATCCCGATAGTTGACAACTAACTGCCAAGAACTAGGGTTTGGCGAAGGAAACAAGGCATAAACAATCATAAATTTTTATCTGACTTTTCGAGCATTGCACACAAAATCAGGACATTAAAATTTTTTGGAATCACTACGAAGTCCATACTTAATAAAATATTCGAGCTTAAACTTAAAATTATGAAGAATGTAATAGACGTACGTTAAGTAACTTCTTCCCCAACGTTCCAACAAAGTATTTGAATCAAACAACTGTTCATTTGTGTAAGAGAAATAAAACGACACATTTGTTAACAAATGCAATAAAACTGTCAGCGAAATATTTGTCGAGAGAAAGCGGAAGTTTATCGATGGTTTTATTCACAACAAGTTCATAATTTAAAAACTTCCATTTTCGTTCACAAATTCTCAAAGTTTCGTCTATAAATTAACAATTTTTAATGACACCATCTGCTACATTTCGCAGAGAATCATATATGAAAATGATATGATTTATGGAATTTTAAACTTACGGATATCGGAACGCTTTTAACTAGGCTAACAACACCCATTTTACAAATAATAACAGCGTATGGGTCTCGGCTACCGTTAATTGTGGTCCATTTTTCTTCGGTCGCGACCCTTTGGGCTAAGCCACATTCGCAATTTAGACGTTCCGTCTTCCGCTGCCATCTGGTAGTGGAAGCCGGAACTCTGCATGGGTGTACTTTTCGCCGAGAATTAACTTTGTCGAGAGCATCCAAGGATGCTCAAGGGATCTTTCACGTACAGTATAATCATACTACATGCCGTGTGTGGATTTTCGCACAATAAAAAAATATGTCGACCTCAATCAGGTTTGAACCGGCGCGGGTGCGAGAGGCCACTACGCTAACCACTCACCCATCGGTGCCGATACCCACTTCAATGATGTAAACGTAAGCTTCATCATTATGCTTGATTATCCGGGACAAACCGTGAGCCAATTGTCATAGTTGACAGAACGGCAGAGAGGAATAACAATTCAGGGAATCTGACATTGCCCTGAGGAAAGGCCAGAACAAAAGGATGGCCAAAATGTTGATAGATCTTCCGTTTGTTCCGGAAAACAAAACATACCATTCCAGTGATTCCACGACCCCTTTTTAATGCGTCCACGACTTGAAAATAACGTCTTCACATATCCATTTAAAAGGGTCAACTAAATGGGTTCTGTTTGCATATATTGTTCTTAAGTTCAACGTAAGACTGATTTTTTTTAATAACAACTGATATTATATGTTTTGTGGAGAGGAGCTCGTCACCCTGCACCAAATATAAGTTGTACGGGCGATTCTTGGCTGTTAGGTTAGAGCCAAGCAGTTAATTTAAAACCAGACGTTTTGGTTGCTACGCTGCATTCTTCTTCTACAAACATAAGACACTTTTTGAAGAAGGTTCAAAATTGCAACCGAAACGTAAAGTTTTAGATGAACGATGTGGCTACAACAGGGTCAGGAGCGTAATTGCAAATATTGAAGCCCAGAAAAGGAGTCTTTTAGGTCACAAACAAAAGTGTTTGTAATCGAAGTTTTATTTAATACGAAGCTCTGCAATTGGTGATTTTACTGTCATAATAAATTAAAGTACAATGAAGTTCAAGTTTATGTCTTTTTTTAATTTTTAAACATTCATCTGAAGGCCTTTTAAGAGGATGAGGTCCAAGGACGACCGACCCTGACGCTCTCACCTATAGTCCTCGCAGCGAAAGAATAGTCACGAGATGAAATCAATGGATTGAAAGCGCGATGTTTTTATACCTGCTGCAGGGGGTAGTCTAGCATAGCTCCATCCATCGTAGACTGCATGCCAGGGTATCTAGACAAACGCTGATGTGGAGAAGCTAACATCCAGAAGCCTTCTTGCGCTCAACAGTTACAGATCAAGCCCTCTATCATGGCCTCCTACAATTACCAACACCGGTTTCCTAGGCCCGCCAAATAGCAGTATCTTAGTTAACACGTTCATATATTTAGTCGTCAATATCATAGAAGCTAAAAAAATATATCGTGACCACAATAAATAAATAAGTAATTATTTTAAGTTCGGATTCATTTGACACGCATATTAATATGAACGCGTAAGCAATCCATTCACTGAAATAAAGTTAACGCATTTAACCAAGCCGGCCAACGGTACACCGTTGCCACATAATACACGATCCAGCCTGGTAATTGTAGGAAGACACACCTCTATCCTTCATAGTTGGCCCATCATTTACCGCCATTTACTGCGTAAACCTTCTAAGGTTTTGTTCGAGTAAAACGCCAACGTGTGGGCAGTGACAGGAAGACCTGGAAATCTCGCAACGCCGGTATTGGCTCCTCCACATTCATGACTCCTCCCTCGTTACTATTCTTTCGCCGTGATAACTGTAGGTACGCTACTGAACCGGACAACCAAGAATCGCATGAAGCCTCCCTCTGAAAACCATCGAGATTATAAAATGTTTAGCTTTCATTCCACATCGTAACAACCTGTCAACTCTTTCAAACTGTGCGTGGTTCAAATTTTTCTTTTTGGAAATCGGTCTGTACTTTCACCAGCTCAAAGGAGCACGCCTCCGAAAATGTCTTGTTCGGCGATAGCAGCATCCACCCAGGGGGCGTCGCACTCCGCGTGTCAAATCTCGACGAGGATGTCTTCGAGCGGTTTGCGTTTAAGGTCGGGCACAGTGGCGTCGGGAGCCGGGTAGCCCACCGGCAGCAGCAGAGTCAGTTTCTCCGAGCTGGGACGACCCAGCAGCGCACGGAGAGCAGGGCCGCAGTTGAGGGGAGTGCTCGTCAAGGAGACCAGGCCAGCGTACTGACGCATAAAAAGAGGGTTAAACGTACGTCAAACTATTCCTCCAACATATTGCAGGAATATACGTATAAGGTCTTAAGTGTTAGAAGCGTGATTAAGGAATAAATAGATTAAGGTTGTAAAGGTATGTTTACTCTTGTATACATGTATGAGCCACTTGTCTGAGATGTCAATTGGTATGAGCTGGGGCAATATAGTTACTATTTGACATGTCGCGCAACAGGACCTCAGAGAAATCCTGATACATTTTGTTTGAGCTTCATTCAGGATAAACATGTACGCGCATACAAGTCGCAAACGCATTTGCGCATGCGCGGAACCCATGGCCAGTACGCGCTCCGCCATGTTTGTTTACATTCAAGTTATAACTAGCTTTTGTAGGTTATATCATTGTTGTCACACGTTTTTCTCGTAATCTATTGACTCTTGTAATCTTATATGTTGAATAGAGCATATTATATTAACCAGTTAAGTTTCGGTTATTTTATTTATTTAGTATATAAGTATATCAGTTTGTGTTCTTCCCCCGCACCAAGAATTCCCTGATACAAATCGCGAAGTGTAAACACTGTTGTGTGAGGTAGAAGTGTCGAAGCTCATGCAAATCGCAAACTTTCGAAAAATTGCGTATACAAATTGCGTATTTCACAAATCGCTCATACATGTAAACAACTGTAAATGTACCTTTAGGTGGAACATAACCTGGTAATAAACAAAAGCTAAGGAACAGGGATGTCCGAGATGTAATAAAATGAAAAAAAAATTCCTGACAGGTCATGAGATATCCTCTAGATCAGTGGTGGATCGAAGACGAGAGGTAGTCAGTGATAATATTTTGGTCGCCAGTAGAAAAATCTGAGCTTGATTGAAATTTTTATATCGTGTAAAGAAACAAATTTGCTATAGCCTATTGCAATGAAACTTAAGCTGAATCAATTTAACCAGCCCCTGCCCCATACTAAGAAATTGACAGGCAACCGAAAATTTGGAGGTAAAGAGATCGTGAACTCTAAAATTAATTAAATTTGTACTTATTTTAATATATTTATTTATTTAATTTTGGCAAAAGGAGGTTCAGACCTTAAGGCTGGCCCTCCACCAAACCGTTGAACTTGGGTAAGGGAATTGGGAAGGATGGTACTTATGGTACCGAACCGACATTTGTCTAAATTAGATCAGAGAACCCCCAACTGAAAACCTCACCAAGTTCAGCCGAGCAGGGTTTGACCCCTTGCTCTCTCACTCGGCGATATCGTGGAAGCGAAGACGATACCACAAGACTACCGCAGTCAGTCAATTACTTTACTCTCTCAGAAAAGGAGATACTGCTTCACAACGTAATCGCGGAAATATATAGTTTTTCCCAATTTTTTGTTAACTAACAAATTGTAAATAATGCACAAACATATTTGAACAAGGGGAAGGTATACTTCCTGTACCCCCTACTCTATAGTCGCATATGAAGCAGTAAGACCATGAGCGTCGGCAGAATAAAATAAAAATTTTAATATTCACTAAGAGAATAGATTTGGATCAAATATGCAATTCCAAAGGAAGAAAAGGATTTCTTTGAATGTGTCATCCCAACTTTTGGATAAGACATTGCAACCATTTAATACGATATCTCAACCTCACAAATACATAGTTGGAAGTCATATCTAAAGATTTGGAAAAATCCTACCCTTGGATGTGAGATCCAAATCCAAACAAGCCCAATGTTTTCTCAGTGTATTTGTACTCACATGTATTGCGGTGAGCAAGAAACCACATGCTAGAGAAACACTCATCTCGTTGTAATAGTGGATGCGTTTGGTGCCATCTTCTTTGTAGCTGTACAACTGCTTGAACACCAGGATGAGGTACGGGGCTGTCGTCAGATAATCTTTCAACCATGTGGTCTTCAGTGGCTTCAGATCTGTAGTCCATTGGGAGCCTGAAAGAGCAGTTAAAGTAAATGGTTTGCAACGGGTGGTGTATGCAAGGAGTAAGTTTGTCTTTTGACATCATTAATATACTGACAATAAAGTACAAGTAACAATAAACTAGAGGTGCAAAACCATTGCACATACTTTCTCATATCCATCCGCAGCATAGTGACAAAAAATATCGTGAAAATGTTATGTAAATGTAATTTCGTTGTAGAGAGAAATTGATGTATTTTCGTATCTGCAGTGCGTTTGCTGTCCTCCTATGTATTTTATCATTATCATATCTTTCATTTCAGTTTGAGAAAAGTGTACTTTACGTCTGCTTGGCCCATTTACACTGCTAAATATTATTGAAGCTTCTTGAAACAGTAAACTAATGTGTAAGTGTAGCAGACCGTCTATACCAAACTTTCAAGCGAAATATCACTAATGGGTATGTAATGCATACTAATTGAACTTTACATACAGAAAATTTAAGCAAAATCGTTGGAGCCGTTTTTGAGAAACATTCAAGCACTTCAACCTTCATGTGAAGTACCCTTTGTTTTAAAGTTTAAAAAAAATTAGAGCACGTGCATCGACAACAAGTAAATTCTACCATAAATACGAAATGCCAATTAAATACTTTCTACAAACTACATAAATGAGAAAGTAAAAACTGAAGAAAGACACGCGTGGCAGACTTCTTCCATACACATAAATGATACAGTCCCAGCGATCTTATGTACCGGTTGTCTGAAGGGGACAACAAAGCTTGGGATCTGTCTCTCACGCGCTCTACTTGGATGGGGGAAATCGATTCCCCTTTCTGTCTATTGGCTGTTGCGCAAAAATATCTAAAGGTCATATTGCCATGTCATATCTCCATTATCAAAGATATGACATAGGTTCTCTCAACGATCATAGCTCAACTATTATCAAAGATTGTTCATAACACGGAAATATGTTTCATCTAAGCTCTTTGATAATAGAGATATGACATATATACACGTGTGATACCGGCCTTTCCCTCTCCAAGCGCGTGTGCGAGAGACAGAGAGGGTGATACCAAACAGTATCCCATCTCTCACGTTGCAAAGGAGAACGTTCAGTAGAGATCTATAGCATATGAAAGTGCATGACTTCCCCTCAAAATCAATTTAATATGAAAAAATTAAGAATTTTCAAATTAATTTGAAATTTTAATTTAAAAAAATTAGAATAGATGAAACAATTAAAGAAGCCAAGAAAATAAAAATAAGGAAATTAAATTAAAACATTCGTAACATTCCGGAAATGTAATAATGTTTTAATATGCAAATTAAACTTGAGAGATATAATCCAGTTGATAGATATCTTTAAAAGTTGAACATGAAAAAATTTTCGATCGAGAAAAATTTAATACTCTCAAATATTTAGCTAATATAACTCATAATTCGAATATTTAACTGGCAATTGAACGAAGGTTTTTCGCAAATGAAAAACCTCAGTGTGCAACAAGAATACATTAATTTCACCGAAAAACCGGCGGAGTTCGTTGTTCGTGACAAGGGAAGTTAAAGTCACTAAAAATCATTTTTATTTTTAAATATTGAATTAATATTGAATGTAAACCAGCCACCAAAACGTGTGTAGAATGGACCGTAGAATTACGATCCAAATCGGAAAGACTTTATGCTCATAATTGGAAATATAAATCAACAAAAAATTATATGAGGATGGTCCTATCTTTGATTTAATCGAGTGTAGTTATTTCCTAAGACATTCAACCGTAAAACGTCCGAAGAAAAGTTATAAGAAAAATGATACAGAACAAAGGAGTCTATTATTACAGTAAACTGTGTGTACATTCCAGCGCTGTGCCATATGTTCCTTGTGAGTGGCATTTCCGTTTAAGAAAAGTGGCAGAGATATAATGCATCTTCCTTCCGTATTTCGCCTTTAGTTTCTTGGATTCTAAGAAAAAAAATCCTGGGTTTATAGCTGCTCTCTGAATTTTATAAAATTAAATTCAGGACTTGTCTAGAGGTGAAGTTTAAAAAAATTATTAACTTTTGAAAAACAACCCGTCTAGTTAGCAAATGAAATTGGGAAATACTTTTTACATTTACACAAGCTTTTTTTAACATTGAGAGGGTTGTTATTGCAAAAAAAGTTTCTTATAAGGGAATAAATGACATTTTTTAAGTTCCTGAACTACTAGCATTTTACACATTAACACTATACTCAGAATAATCTATAGTTCGATAATAACTTGTACATGTAAATTTACAAACATATTTGCGTTTAATTACAAACATATTGACATTATATATGTATTATAACTCGCAGCTAACTTTTTATCTTATCTAGGAACTTACGCAAAAATGTTTGAATCCGCCTCTGCCTTAGGGCCCTTGATCGGAATTAATGGGATGGTCCCTTGCTTGCTTCCGGAGAGTAAATTAGTTTGTTGTCCTCCACGTGGTCATACGCAGTCTGTACTGTTTTTTGACAATAAATTTATCATAGATCATGTTGAACGCAGTCGTATGATCATGTTGAAGTCGTTTGAGTAGATGCTCTTTACTGTGTGTTTGGGACTATAGTCGTCCAGGACTATCCATAGCTATGACGGAAATACCAAAAAATAAATATTATTAAACTAGAGGAGCAAAACCATTGTACATACTGTCTCATATACGTTTCTCCGTCTGCAGTAAAGAGTGAGAAAGAAATCTATAGTGAAAGAGTCATTTCTGGCGAGGAGTCCTCTATATTTTGGTCGTCTTCCAGCGCTCTGTTCATGCTCAAAGTCGCTAGATGAACTTATTACTGTCTTTTCTTTGAAATTTGAAAGTAAAATAAACATTTAGAATTATTTCAAAACATACACCGGCGTTCCAGTCTTATAAATATCGTAAAAGTGTTATGTAAATGTAATTTTGTTGTAGACAGAAATCGATGTATTTTCCTATATGCAGTGCGTTTGCTGTCTACCTATGAATTTTAGCATTATCAAATCTTTCTTTTCAGTTTACGAAAAGTGTATTCTACGTCTGCTTAGTCCATTTACACTGCTTAATATTATAAAAGCTTCTTGAAACAGTAAACTAATGTGTAAGTGTAGCAGACATAAATTATTTTACTGCGTCTATACCAAACTTTCAAGCGAAATACCGCTAATGTGGATGTAATGCGTACTTATTGTACTTTACATACAGAAAATTTGAGAAAAAAAGTTGGAGTCGTTTTTGCGAAAAATTTAAAACAGTACTTTGACCTTCATGTGAAGAACCCTTTGTTTTAAATTAAAAAGAATTAGAGCACGTGCATTCAAAACAAAATTCTACTGTAAATACGAAATACGAATTAAATTGATATATCTATTTACCCAGAATCGCTACGCACAGACGGACAGACGTTGTGCCAAAAAGCACTTACTCTGAATCAGGGATCGCCAAAACGGATATTCCAACGGAAACTTCACTTTCCAATTTTTCACGATTACAAAACTTTCTATATACTACGTAAATAAGAATGCAGACGATTACATCATGAATTGTATGTATTCTGTGCACATCCTCAACCAATGAAGATGATACAATGTAAGTATCCGACGAGTATTTTCGTCATTCTTGTAATGGCAAGATCAACAAACGTTTGAATACTTCTGAAACAATTTGAACGTGAGTTGTTCCATTGATGTTGGTTTATAGAATGTGTCGTACCAAAGAAAGTCGAATTAGGGAGCGCGTGTGTTATATGGAAGGCAATAATTTCCTCCAATATGGAGATGGTTGTTGGCAAATTCGTATGTTATCCGTCACGAGACGAACCCTTATCTCTTGTATGGGGATGTGTCTCGGGTCATCCGGGGGTTTAGGTCTGGGTGGAAATGGTGTACAGTTGTAGAAGGCGAACGAGTGGTGTAGTGGTTAATACCCATGCGATAAATGCAGAAGTCCAGGTTCGATTCCCAGCTCGTCGCCCTTATCACGTAACCGAAACTTATCAGATAAGATTATGTCTACGGTAGAATATAAAACATGGAAATACGAGTAGTAAAAAAATTCAACGTTGTTTATTTTATAACGCCACATTCGTTTTGAATTGGTGTTTATTTTTTAAATATTTGGAAATTATTAACCACCTTTTTTGTCATCTTTCCTAACGATAGAGAAGTCACAGAAGGTATTAGGAAAATAAAAATGTCAAACTTTAGTTGCATGTGTACTCAACCCTGGCACAGTTGTGTACATTAATTCTGTAGCCCCATCCTAGCCCGGGTTTTTCTCCAGTATCCCTTCGGGTAGAGGCGAATTTTTTTATAAAGACTCGCTAGGCACTTGTCTAGAAACGGCATCAATTAAAATAATTATTCGCGAATTTAGTGTTATTTAATAGTTACGAATTATCAACAATACATTCCGAATGATTTATAGTTTGATAATAATACGAATGTGTCAAATGACTTTTCATATTTTATTAAATACAATATTTATTGGTATTATGTTAATACTATAACACGTGTCAAACAATTTTTTTTATCGTTAGGAGTACGTTGATATGTTAAATCCGCCTCTGCCTCAGGGCCCTTGATCGGAATTGATGGGATGGTTCCTTGCTTGCTTCCGGAGAGTAAATTAGTTTATTGTCCTCTACGTGCTCATACGCAGTTTGTAACTGCTTTTTTGACAATAAAATTTATTTTTATTATTATTAATACTGTGATTGCACGGAGTCCGCGCTTTGTACGTAGGATAATACAAAAATTATTTAGTAACTGAACTTATCACTCCACTTTCAGAATTAAACGTAAAGAACTAAGCTAATAAATGCAAACAGAAAATCCCGCTACTCCCTTATATCAAACGGAGATAAACTTATCAATTTCCATTCATAGCAGAATTAAACTGTGATTTTTTGTTTTATAACTTGAAGGAATCCTAACTTTCACGGAAATATTTTACGATAAATTCATGTTATTGTTTTTAAACAAATGATTCAAAAATCTTCATCTGAGCCTTTACGAAAGTTCAATTCAGTTATATTTCTAATGTTTGAATTTCAGAATAATTGTTTTGTTTGTTGTTGTTTTTTCGATGGTTTTACTGGGTTCACTTACTTTATATTCACATATTTAATTCACAGTTCTATTCTCTATTATCAAATAACTTTTATCTAAAAGTGAATATATAAATTCGCGACCTTATTATGGACGTAAAATATTTATTTTTTGCTTTAAATAACACATCGTTTGATTAAGAATAACGTCGTTAGTCTTCAATTATGATGGACTTTTCTACTAGTAGTATAAAGTTTCTCTCTTTACTAGGCGACCCGACAGACGTTGTCCTGTCCAATTTCAATAAATTTGTTTGTGATCGTTTTGTGAATTTGTGAAAAGCTATTTTGAATGTGTATTTCTTAGGTAAATCCATAAATTTGTTTGAGATGAAATGACGAATGCATTTCATGAAACGATTGTGATGAACTTACATCAGAATCACAATTCCAATGAAAAAAAAGAAAAAGAAGAAGAAGAAGAATCAACTATGTCGTTGCTATCGTCAGTTACGATTTTTGCAGTTTGTCCGGTTTTCCGACTTTCATTTGTCATTGCACCGTATTTGTCTTTCCAGAAAACTTTTCATGGATCATTAAAAAACCCGCATATCCATCGTTTGAATCGTGAGTTGTGGTCTTGAGTTCTCACAAAAATCCCATAGAAAAAAGCACTTTCAGTTTTTCCCGAATTTTCCAATTTTTCTTTCCCTAAAAACCTTATTTTGATTATTACAAACAAACAAAAATTAGGAAAAAACGGTCCAGCCGTTTTCAAGTGATGCGCTTACCAAGAACAGCATTTAATTTTCATTTATATAGATTTCAACTCGGAAGTTTTCCTTGGCATTTTAAAGAACTACCCCACATTCAGACCTGTTTTGCCTACGCTTGCAATGAATTTGTAGAGATATAGTGATCTCGTCAGGACGAAAAAGTTTCCATAGTGCATGTGTTGACATTTAGTTACTGCTTGGCGCTGTTCGATACCATCTTTCGGCAGTCTTCTTAGTAGGTCACATACTTAGACACCCATCGAGTAGGAAGTAAACAAGAATGAAGTAAGGAACAAGGAGACGAAACCGAGTGAAAGTGGATATAACAACATTCAGATATTATGTGCTTTGTCAGAGCGAGTAGGCTTCAGTATCTCGAAAAATATTTTAAATGATAGTTTGAACCATTCTCTACTCAGTGGCGATGAATTTTCACACCCTCACGACGCAAAATTTTGAATTATCTGACTTTATATTACTATGGCAGTATATGGAGAAACTTTATATATATATATATATATATATATATATATATATATATATATATATATATATATATATATATATATANCATAGCAAATGGTAATAGGAAGGGAATGACATTAATATTTTCATATCTTGCGCGGCATTTACAAGAATAAGTGAACAAAAACTGTGGAAAGTACTGTTCTTACGGAAATGGCGACCGCATCACGTGACTGAAGACAATGAGATCCTTGTCATAGGAGTCAAACGACACTCTAAATTAATTATCAAGTTTTAAAGTCACAAAATAATTGTCCTCATCCAATATTTAAAAAATTCAGTAGAATGAATTATTAATTAATAAGAACTACTTTGATGAATATTTCCATGTTTCGTGAATAGTTGGCAACTTGACTTCAGTCCACGCGCACTTAATATCTTAAGGTGCGGCCAGCTCTCCAAGTTAGTTAGATCACTGAGGTGTATAATTGTTTTCTTAATTTTTATTCTGGTTGTTATAATACGCAAATATGAATAATAATGATGGAAAACATATGATTTAATTTCTATCCATCATTGGTATATAGTATATTAAAAAACTCGCTTGACTCGTTTGAAATGCACAAAATCACGTGACAACATGGCGGCTGAGCATCTCACCTAGGAAAAAGTGAAATATCTCTCTCAGATGTCCGGTGACCTATAGCTAAAAGTGATGTAAAAAATACTCTGAAAAATTTACTGCCAATCAAAGTAAACTTCCATCACTTTTGTGGTTTAAAAGGTCTTATTTTGTAAATAAGCGTTTACTCCATAAGATGCAATGTATTTCAAAATGAATTATAATTGCAATTATTTCATTTAAATGTCCGGTGAAGTATGTTTTTCTAACGTTGACCCACAATAAGTACATGTTACTCTGTTTATTTATGCCCATTTAAGATATTACAATGATTTAATTCCACCTGTGCTAGCGCTACCTTTAGCGACAGTGAAGGGCGCCTTGGGAAGAGAAAATCAAAGTGAGAAAGAGCCGTAATAAAAAATGTTGCTTCGAAACGCGTATGTCGTTAGCACGAAACTCGACGGATCGATCCAACATCCATTATGCTGGTGACATAAGACGCACGCTACATGTCTTAATTGCCGAATCATGAAAATAATCACGTACCCAGCTACTAGCAAATTGACCTTTCCTTGTCTCATACTTTTTGTTGTTGTGGAAAACGCGAAAATACTTGAATAGTCAAGACTAGTTCTCTTAATAGACTCTTTTTCGTGAGTATTCAAATTTTCGTAAAGCTGTTTTTAAACAAGAATCATATTCCGTTTTTTTTCCTTGATGACTTCGACGATTTACTAAAGACCAAAAGTATTATCTCCATTACTAATCCACACCAATGTATACAAATGCGTAACGCTTAAACGTGTCTGCTTGTTACTTGATCCACAGAACCGATCGTGATGAAATTTGGCAAGGAGATAGTTTAGATGTCCAGGATGAACATGGTTGTCTTGTATCTTAACAATGTGTGATAAGAAAAATAGAAATGGTTTTTGACAATAAATGTCGATAAAATTGGGAAAAAGGGAGTTATATTTGCTTATGTTGCCTAAACGGTTAGAGATGGGTGACAATTATGCATGGTAATGTTGTTTGCCTCAGTTGTACAAATAGTCCGCGACAGTTTATGTCTATCAACAATTATCGATAAAACGTTCGTGCAAATTTACTGCTCCACATCACTGTGTACTCGTTCCTGTTTTGTCACAGAAATCCAGAATTATCTTTCACAAATATTGAAATATATTCGCAAATGATACGAGAAGATACACACTTAAAGGTAGAAAGTACGAAAAACTTATCATTCTGCTGATGACAAAATTAGCGTATGATAGACGTTCGTCACTTTAACCAATATTCGTTTGTTTACAACATGGCGTTCAAGGTTAATGGTTTGAGGGCGAATACAATTCTGGAGAACGCTCCACCGTGATCTTCAATAATTTGAAAGGTAAGGCCAATACTTTTCCATTTCAGAATACTTTATAGTCCATGTTTGCGTTTTGGACATGTGTAGAACGAATTAAATTATATTTTAAAAACTCTAAGTAGGTTAATAAATAAAATTTTCAATACAATGAAAGTAAATTACTTTCATACTGTGAGCAACGTTTTTCCTGAATGATATTTGTTGCTCCCTGTGCTACTTGAAACGATTGTATTGGATATTTCATTCTTTTTCTGATGAATATAGTTTCTTCTTGGGTCTAGATCTGGGGTTTTCCAGTCACCAGGAAAGTTGACGTCAACTCTTGACTGACTGTGGTCAACTATGCTCGGAAACGCGACTAGAATACAAAAGTGGTGCAGAAGTCGACTTTCGGGTTCGCGCATGCGCGCTGGGTTACTGGACTGTTTCTTGTGAGGTAAACGGTCACAAAATGCTTAATAAACAATGAATTACTTGGAGATTCTTCTAATTCGAATCTTCTGACAGGACTCAACTCTCAACCCAGCGCGATTCTTCTGGGTCTTTGTGATACTATCGATTATTCTCACTGCGCTCAAATCTCCTCCTCAGCGAAGTCAAGCGAAGTTGACTGTAGTCAACTTTTTTTTCATAAATGGAATGCTCGCAAAGTTTACTGCAGTCGACTAGTCAGCAGTTGGCGTAACTGGAAAACCCCAATCACTGATACACAATGGTCTATATCGACCCCCAGTGCTCGACAACGACCTCCAAGGGGTCCATGTCAGCGAAAAGTAAAAATTGGGGGTCCATGAGATGTAAATGGGGGTCCACGATAGTGGGTCTCATTTAAACAGGTCGTGACCTTAATTTTGGGTTTCCATGAATGGAAGAATCCACATACGGTGTGTGTATGTAATACCTGTTACTTATCCCGTATTATGGAATATCGCGAGAAATTTTGTAGTTGCTTTTCCATTTCTATATCTGGTGGAAATGGTTTTCAGCGCGGTTGCCAATCTCGTAACAAGAAAAAAAAGACACCACTAACCGAGGAGATTTGAGATTAAACCTAACTAAATTGATGTCAAATTTTGAAAATTTGTCATAAAAACATCAGGTTAATCCATCCCACTAAAACATTAATTTTTTGCTTAGTTATATTATGTAAAAGATACTAAATTTTAATTTTCTTGGTTTTAATTTGAATTCAATTAATAAATGTATAAAAAATAACATGTGTTTTTATGTTTTTCACACTAGTTAGAAATTTAAATCTTTCAAAGTGAGTAGCACTGTAACCAGCTGTCAAAAACACATTTCAAGTTGATGAATTTGCAAAACTTCAATGTTAGACAATCAGGGGGTCTCTACTCAAAACCGAAAAACATGACAAGTGGTCCACGAAACAAAAAAGTTTGGGGATCTCTCGTCTAGATCCTAAATTAGATCCAAAATGGACGCTGGATCGAAATGTTGTAAACGAAAAAAAATTAATTTTCGAAACGTCAGCAGTATGGAATAGTGTTATTTTTTTCTCTTTTACTCTCGATCTAATCTCAATAACCAGTTTATATTATAAAATTTAGGGTCAACAATATGGAGTATTAATATATCATATATACAATAATACATTGATTTGTGAAGTATATCAGTGCATAATAATAATAGATGAAAACCTCGTTTATTCTTCAAAAAGATCTCTAATTGTCTACAATAAAAAATAAATAAATACAGTTTCTGAAGCGTTGGATTATGATGAATGAATAAAGAGATCAAGAATAGTCATAATTTTTCTTAGATTTTTCAAAGGAAAGAATTGTGATTTTCAGTGAAAGAGAAGTGAAAGAAAGGTTACTTACTTGATCCTGTAGGTTCTTCGTCTTTGAGCATAAGAAAAGATCAATTCAAAAGGTACAATAATTGAACAAGAATTTTTTTTTCACAACTTAAAGATATAATAATTTGAGGATACGTCTTTGAGATGATAGTTGTAGTAATTTTAGAATAAGAATGGATTTTACAATATTTCTTATTATTTAGTATCAATAAACTTTGTTTACTACCGGCTATCAAAAAAAGATATAACGAAGTAAACTTTACCGCTGTTCTGTCAACAAACATTCATTTTACTGCTGGAAATTTAAAAATATTTTTGTATAATGTCTAAAAAAATTATTCTCTTTGTCAGAGCTCTTTAAGTCTAGCCTCTCAAAAACAATATCCAGTTTTCCGTAAATACTAGTCATAATCTAATATCAGTCCCTTCATGTATTTCGCGTTAAATCAATAACGCAAAATTGATAGTATTCTCTTTTATCACACTATTCCTACTTCTCACTATGTTGTTTAATAAGCAGTAAAAGTAGAGTCGAAAAGCACCATTTACATTTTTTTTTCAACAACGTTGCAACAATGTCGTGAACTCTGTAATGTCATGCAAAATACTTTTAAAATAATTAAATACTCTATAAAATAATAATAATAATAATAATTTATTGGTCAAACTTAAGAATATGGTCCCACAAGGGTTCGAAAAAATAATTTATGTCATAATACTACAAATATTATTGCGGTTCCGAAAATATAAGCCGTATTCTTCGCTTTTCATATTTACGATAGTTATAAAGAAATATTGTAACGCTCTATTTTTTTCTCTCCGCCACCGTTTATGTTAGTATGTTAGGGTATGACAATTATAATATAGTACATGAACAATTATAAACAATTGTTTGGTCACAGTCGGCGATGTTAGGTTTGTAAGACCCGGCGATTCCGTTTTAAGAAAATCTGTTGTAAGTGTGAAGGAGGCGATGGTGGAGGTAGCAGCACTCGCGGAAGGATATACGAAGAATAAGGTTAAGATAGGACCATAATGTTAAATTTGCCAAGGAAAAGGGGAATTTTTTTCCACATAAAATGATTCAATTTGTAATTTCCGAGAACAAAGTTCCTTCCAGAATCATGACAAAAAAAAGCAGTTTTTCGATATCTCATCTGGATATTTTTCTACGGCGTTGGACCATTGTTAAGTTGGTCCAATTTATTTACTGCAGTTTGACTCTCGTCCAATATCAGTCAATATAACAACACTTACTACGGTAAAAGAAGTAAAAGTAAAAAAAATAATAGCAAATATCATAAAAGAAACAGGGGCATAAATACGTACAACGCGGCGACGCTTACCCATGCGCTTTGAGTAGTTGATCTGTTCCTCCTCTTCAACGATCTCTCGAATGCGTCTTTTCACTTCAGGATCTGAGACAGCTACGTACGTCCAAGGCTCCGTGTGAGCTCCACTGGGGGCAGTACCTGCAACAATGCGGACTCTTCTTCTCATCAAATGTTCCGAAACATTCACCTCTCAATATATTATCTTCAATTTTTTTCATCTACAACTGACTTAAAAAAGTGTTTGACTTTTTTCATACTTATAAATTTATAATTATTCATATTCCATATTAATATATAAATGTGTAACATGAAAACATGTCTTGTTAGCTGCTTGATCACGACTAAACCAAAGACCATGTGTTAAAATACTTCAATTTAAGAGAGTAATTTATGAAGGGAAAAAAAATAATAATCTAATTAAATGAATTATTTGTTTTGTTCTTTAATCAAAGATGGAAAACGTCTTTAAATTGTAAAATTTCGACGAGTAAATTAGATTTTACAAGAATTGTAATGAAATGGTGCAGTCACGTCAACCCAAGTAGGTGAAAATTCGACCGACGCGAATCTCGCGAGATGGTGTATACTGTCAAGTTTTGTATTAAATTTGTATTATTATGGATTTGCAAAATTAGGATGTTGCACATTTGTTTTTAAAATCGAGTAACTAAAAGTATTTTGATCTTACTGTACAGATAGAGGCACCAAAATCCAGAAGGGCCTAAAGCACATCATGGTCAAATTTGATATTTTAGCATGTATGCGTACTCCTGACATGTGGATCATATGGCGAACTAGCTGTGGCTGTGCTTTAGTCCTAAGTGTACATATAAAAGGATTTATGAAAGGGTGCTCTTATACTTCATCTGACATACAATTCCATATTTCAAAGAACAAGATGAGTTTTATTTGATCTGTGTTGCTCAATTGTAAATACATAATACAACACTAATATACAAGTATAAGTAAGTATTCTTAAAGTATACAACTACACACACAAAGGCTGTAATAATGCAAAATGGTTAATTTATAGATACAAATTTTACGCATTAAATTAACAATAAATAACACAAACCACCATATTTACCTTATTAAATTTGACGCTGTCACTGAGCTCATTAATAAGTCAAAAAATAAATAGACATAAACCTACGTAAAAGACCATTAGTCTCAAGAAAATCCTGAGTACCGCCGAGTAATCAGCTAGTACTACTATACAAAAGAGAAACTTGAATTTTGGAAAGGGAAAAACGTAAAAGCCAACCGCATCCTCAAACGAACGAGCAATACGTAATAAATCAGTTACCAACAACTCACCTCGTATCTAGAGGTGGGTTTGGACAACTGTCTACGGATTTAAGATTTTTGGGATAAAATATAACGGAAAAATTATAACATTTGGAGAAAAAAACATTGTCCTCGAAATATGTGTTGCTTTAAAAAACATTCTAAAACATTATTTGTTGTAAATTAATGATAAGTGTATTCGTTTTGTGATAACAGTATTTCTAATTTAATATTATTATAAGCCTGTTCTATAATTTTAAGTTACAGAATATTTTTTTAACCATGTTATTACAAAGATCTTAACTTTATGTAAATATGTTTATACTATTTTGTACGTTATAATAATAATAAATAAAAATAGTAATGAATAAAAATGTATAATTACTTCGTTTATATTTTCCATAAATCATAAAAATAATTAAACAATATTTATATAAAATCTGTTCTCGAAGGGCGAGATATTTACTGCTACGTAGGAGCGCCAAACTTTTAAATCCGCCGCTGCTGCTATCTCAAAACACGAGGCGAAACGTCGTGATTTATAAAGTTAATTACAAACAATTTTCTCTTCGTTTTCGTGCTTTCACTCAAGTTGTTAACAGTTTTCATCATTGTGTAGATTTTAAAGCGAAAAAGTTCAGCAACCGTCGCTATAAAAATTATTTAATAAACTTGTCTTCGTGGACGAGGTTGTTTATGCGTTGTTTACTAAAATTGTTTATGTCTGTTCTTCTGCCAGATCACCTATTCACTTAGAGTCGAGTACTTCGGGAGTTTAAAGTTAACCCAAACGAAGCCAGGAATGCGCAGAAGTAGCAAAATGATACGAGCTAGGAAAATATTTGTAAGACTGTCACGGAATTGACCCTTGATAATGAACAGGAGAACCGCCGCCCATCACAGAAAACGCTGGAAATTGCCACCGTCGACAGTTCGATGTATCACACTGTGAGATACGCGTAGCAGTTCCACCCCATCCTGGCCCGGGTTTTTCTCCGGTTTTCCTTCGGGTAGAGGCGGATTTTTTTTATGAAGACTCGCTAGGCTCTTTCCTAGGTTGGCGATGGTTGCTGAACTTTTTTGTTCGTGTCAAAGGAGTCGCTTTAAAATGTACACAATGAAAGAAACTGTTAACAACTCAAACATCTTGTACGTTTCAGATTATGACTCGAATTTCTCGATGCGACGAGAAATTCTCGCTTTCTTTCTACGAGTAGAGTACTTCCAGACTTAATACGCTTCATTGTAGATCTTCACGATGGCGTGGAGAAAGTTCCGCGATCTGACACGGCTCATGTAAATTCGATGTCGCTTCTTAGCCTTCGCATGTTTTACACTTTCCTTTGTACTTGGTATGTTACTAAAATATTCGTTACTCCTGAGATAAAAAATTTAAGATAAGCATCGCAATATTGTATTTTTCTTAAATAAAACTTTCCATGAAATAAGTTTAGTTGTATATGTACTCAAACTTGGCACGGTTGTGTACATTAATTCTGTAGCTCCATCCGAGTCCGGGTTTTTCTCCGGTTTTCATTCGGGTAGAGGCGGATTTTTTTAAATAGAGGCTCGCTAGGATCTTGCCTACAGACGGCATCGATTAATATAATTATTAGCGAATTTAGTGTTATTTAATAGTTACAAATTACCAACAATACTTTCCGAATGATTTATAGTTTCATAATAATATGTACTTGTGAAATGACTTTTCTGTGTTTTATTAAATACAATATATGTTGGTATTATGTTAATTATATAACACGTGTTAAACTATTTTTATCGTTAGGAGTATGTTTAAATGTTAAATCCGCCTCTGCCTTAGGGCCCCTGGTCGGAAATGATGGGATGGTCCCTTGCTTGCTTCCGGAGAGTAAATTACTTTATAGTCCTCCACGTGGTCATACGCAGTTTGTACCGTTTTTTGACAAAGTTTATTTAAATGATCCTTTTTCTCTCGTGATACTAAACAAAATTTCAAAAATTAATAATTGGAAACACGACCTTTGTCATGTTTTTGGTGAGGGTCTAGATCTTGATCTATTTGGTGATATCACATCACATGCTTTATTTTCAATTAGATATTACGAATAAATAGAATGTAAATGTTTATTCGTTTTGGTCTTTAAAGGAATCGTTATCTCCCAACTTAACTATGTAAATTTCTTTTATAACTTGATTTAAAATAAAATTCCAACTGTCGTAAGTTGATAATCGATCTTTTCCGAGCAGCGCTGCCTACCATGCGAGATCACCGGAAGAGAAAAAAGACACATAAGCAAATTCTAACGCAATTTTTTATTATTTAACGTTAATTAAAAAGGATAAGTACCATTTTATTTCGTTTGAATTAAGAAGAAAATTTGTATATCTGGTAGATCAGGAATTACTCTCATTCTTATTCGGTTAATGTCTTAGAAAATATATATTTTAAAATTTCAAAATGAAATTAAACGGTATGTTTGAAACGGGTATTAAAGCTAATTTACCCTCTGGAAGCAAGCAAGAGACCATTCTATCAATAACAATCAAAGTTAAAAGGGAAAATACATCTTCGCCGATATATGGCTACAGAGATTATCCACTCAGTCATGCGAAAAAAATCAGACAAAAATTAAATTAAAAATTAATAAATTAAAATGAGTAAGAAATATATTAGAATTCATAAAATAATTTTAGACTTTAATCAATTTTATCTAGAAGTAAAGTGACAACGGTTTGATTGAAGATACCAGAAATTTATCGTTATATAATATATTAAATACAGAAGTAAAAGTTAACGTGAACCTAAAGATATTCAATGGAATTTTAAAAACATATTAATTTCTTTTACCAGTATCAATAAATTTCTTGGCATTTGCACTTGGAAATTCAACCTTCAGGAAAAAGGACAGCTTCCTGTAGAATAAGCAGAAAATAAATTTATCTTTATTTTAGTTACCAATTACGTATGACCACATGACTAATTTATACTCTGGAAGCAAGCAAGGGATCATCCCATCAATTCCTATGAGAGATCCAGAGACAATGGTGGATTTAATACCTCTGCGCAATAAGATAAAATTATAACACGCTATCCCTCCCCTATAATACGAACAAAAATAATTTGCACGACATCCACGCGGTCTGTTCTGGTGAATAGACCTTAGTCACGTAGTACGCGTGTCTGGATTTCGAGAGTCGAGGCTGGTGGTGCAGCGGTTGTATACCCGTGACCAGAGCAGCAGGTCCCAGGTGCGAGTCCTTGTCCATCGTAAGATTCGCCTCACAGTAGACGATTCAAACCTCCGGTAGGTACTCTGAAGTTGTGTAGTTAAAAATATGGACCGGCTGAATCTCACCAATCGTCACTACCGATGGAAGCTACTCACCGGCCGCGCGTACCACATTTCGGATGACCTCCGCAGGCACGGGGTCCGCACTGAAGAAGCGCACCGTGCGACGTACATCCATGAAGGAGTAGAACTCTCTGGAACGCCTCACTGTCTCTTCTAGTGGCAGTCGTTGGAACGCCAAAGGCACATGCTCCAGGTCCCATGGCAACGCGGAGGAGATATCACCTCCCGGATGGTTGCTCTCAGCTTCCTCTTCTTCCAAGTCGGGCTCTTCTGCCACTGGACACAGAAATACCAAAATAGTTTATCAGTAATAATAAATTTATTGTCAAAAAACAGTACAAACTGCGTATGACCACGTGGAGGAAAAAAACAACTAATTTACTCTCCGGAAGCAAGCAAGGGACCATCCCGTCAATTCCGATCAAGGGCCCTAAGGCAGAGGCGGATTCAAAAATTTCAGCAAAATTTCCTAGGTAAGATAAAAAGTTAGCTGCGAGTTATAATACATATATAATGTCAATATGTTTGTAATTTAACGCAAATATGTTTGTAAATTTACATGTACAAGTTATTATCGAACTATAGATT